>BLSH010148152.1:1035314-1079218 GCA_018402905.1 Glandirana rugosa
TGACAATTTTTTTAGATATTTGTCCGAATTTGGTCTCTTGACGTTTAATAGTCTACGTAATAATTGCTGTCTATTAATGCATCTGATAATTTGCAGTTCTCTGGTTTAAGCCTGTTTATAGATTTTTTTAACAGTTATATTTGGGTTTTTTTCACTTTTGGCGGCTGCCAAGGGAGTGGGTAGTAGAGAGTCACCTGACTGTCAGAATTCATTCCCCTGCTCTCCTGTGCTCCACTCTCATGCACAGCAAATAAATCTTTACTGGTATTCTTGCATTGAACCCTAGAGTATAAGAATTGCATTAATTTGTTTCTTGTGAACTTTCATTATTACCTTTGATTGTATTTGTCAAAATCAGAGTTCCCTTTAAGCAGAGAGATTTGAGTAAATACCATTGATTTTCTCAATCTGTGTGTCTTTTACCGTGTTCTATTTAAAAGGGAAACTGTACCATCAGTGAACCCAGTGTGTCGGGGGGGAGGGGGGCGGAGGGCCCTCAGAGTCGGGGAAACCGGGGGGGGGGGTTGACTTACCATGCAACCCTCAAGGGGGAAGCAGTCACTAAATGTAATAAAGACCAGTCCCTGCTGCTCTATCTCCTTGTACAGAGTGATTAGTCTTGTCTCTGCCCCTCCTGTAGTTTTCTGCAGGCGGCCTTTAGTTGGTGGGGCCAGCTGGGTCCTTCCCACTGCACAGGCTATGTAGAGCATAGTGAAGATGTCACTGCTACTTTTACATGGTAATACCTGGGTTTACAAAGCCATATGGTGAATACCAAGTTGCATTTATATCATTTGTGGCTATTGAGGAATATACAGTGGGGAAAATAATTATTTGATCCTCTGCAGACTTTGTAAGATTGCCCACTTACAGAGTAAAGAAAGGGTCCATCATTTTTATTATAGATCTATTTTAAATAACAGAGACAGAATATCAACCAAAAAACCTGAAAAAAACACGATACAAATGTTATAAATTGAGTTGCAGTTCAGTGAGTAAAATAAGTATTTGATCTCCAAGCAAAACATGATTTAGCATTTGGTAGAGAAACCCTTGTTGGCAAGCACAGAGGTAAGGCATTTCTTGTAGTTGGTTACCAGGTTTGCACACATCTCATAAGGGATTTTGGTCCACTCTTCTTTACAGATCTTCTTTAAATCATTAAGGTTTCTTGGCTGTCGTTGGCAACTCAAAACTTTAGCTCCCTCCATAAATTTTCTATAGGATCAAGGTCTGGAGACTGGCTAGGCCACTCCATGACCTTGATAAATCAATAAACGTGTAAAACTAAAAATCAATAGTCCTATAAGCGGCGCAGTTGTATGTGAACAAAACACATCCAAAACAAATGTATTTTATGTGCTCTGGCAGTCCATAAAGTGAATTGTTCAGTGCAGTAAAATCAAGTCTTCCACAGTTAAATCCTCCACCTGTGTCACCACGTGAATAAACTACACACACTGAGGCTCACCAGAACATCAAGGGTTAAACAGCCCATCAAGATCGCCTGTCAGGCACTGCATCCACCGATATTATACCTCCGAATTCTGGGAAATCTGCTTTAACAAGCTCTTGCTATCTCTTCAATCTCCTCAATGCTCATACAGGAGGCAAGCAGAAAAGAAAAAACTCCCATAGTGTATCACTTAAAACACTAAAATCTTTAATAGAAAAATGCGCTTACATAAGCTTGGAAGTTACAAGCAGAAATCCAATATCTGAGCTGTCCTCCCCGATCCGCGGTTCGATCGTGTCCATCCACCAACGCCAGGTTGTTAGCGCCACGCTCAGATCGCTGGTGCGTTCGGGTCAGAGCAGCTCCGTCCAGGTCGTCGTATGGCCACGCCACTTACGCGTTTCGTCACTTCCGACTTGGTCACAAGGGCTGGCCATACGACTAACCATCCCTGCTTAAGTATTAGCTCAAATCCGCCACTAGGTGGCAGCAGCGTCTCTAAAATATTTTTAAGTCGAACTTCCCATCAATTTACTCTGGACTGGTTCAAGATTTATGGTAAATTTGAAATAAATTAAACCTCCATCCCATGGGATCAAGTTCAACAATGACACCTCCAAAAAAAGCCATACTTATGAGGAAATACATTCTAAAATTCCCCTAAAAATTGGGGGACACCAGGAAACCCTTTATTTCGCATCCTCCATTTATAAACAAATAGGTAATGGTTGTACAAATTATTACAATGTTAAAGTACATCCATACACTGTATATAGACTTATTACAATCGAATAAAAACTGAATAAAACTAAATAAAAGCTAAATAAAAACAAAACCTTTTTTTTGACGTATCAAAACTAGAGTGGGGGGTCAGGCTAGCCTCTTTCATTTATAACCAGGCCGCTAGCCTAAATATTAATTTGTATCTTTGAGGATACTTGTTGGCCCAATCTTATTAACGGTCAGCTCTAACCGATCAGTCAATAGATGAAAAATCCTGGGATCTTGGGCCTCTCCATGAAAAGTATTACATAGAGGGTGGCACCATCCCTGTTAAAGATACTTATTGACCCAATCTTATTACTGATTAGCACCAACCTATTAGTCAGTAGATGAAAAATGATGGGATTTTGGGCCTCTCCATGAAAGATGTTACATAGAGGGTGGCACCATCCCTGTTGATGATAACATTAACCCCTGGACTATGCATTGCTCAGAAAACAATTCAAGTCCAGGTCAATGTTTAACCCATGCGGTTTTAAAGTCTTTAAAAGATGGATCCATCGTGTCTCTTTCTTTGATATTTCCCTCACTTTATTTACTCCTCTCCAGTTGGTTAGTAGCTTCTCCACTCCATGACCTTAATGTGCTTCTTCTTGAGCCACTCCTTTGTTGCCTTGGTGGTATGTTTTGGGTTATTGTCATGTTGGAAGACCCATTCAAGACCCATCTTCAGTGTTCTGGCTGAGGGAAGAAGATTTTACAATACATGGCCCTACCCATTGGCCCCTCAATGCAGCAAAGTCAGCTTGTACCTTTAACAGAGAAATAGCCCCAAAGCATAATATTTCCACCTCTGTGCTTCACTGTAGCAATGGTATCCTTAGGGTCATAGTCAGCTTTTTCTATCAATTTTGGTCTAATCTGACCACACCAACAGTTGTCTCCTTCTCACCAAGCTTCTTGCTGATGGTTTTGTAGCCCATTCCAGCCTTGTGCAGGTCTACAATCTTGTCCCTGATGTCCTTGACAGCTCTTTGGTCCTGCCCAAGATGGTTAGGTTTGAACGGAAGAAAGAGATGCTGTGGACAGGTGTCTTTTATACATATAGCGAGTTGTCATTAGGAGCACCTTCTTAAATTGACAGGACTAAACTGTGTACCACATCAGCACATACTGTAGCCAATCTGTGGGAGCCAGAATCATTGTTGGTTGGTAGGGGATCAAATACTTATTTTATTCACTGAATTGCAACTCAATCTATAACATTTTTATTGTGTTTTTTCTGCATTTTTGGTTGATATTCTGTCTCTATCATTTAAAATACACCTATGATAAAAAAAATGATAGACCCTTCATTTCTTTGTAAGTGGGCAAAATTACAAAATCTGCAGGATATTGAATAATTATTTTCCGCACTGCATTTCCATAAAAGTTTTGCACCTGCAGTTCAGCTTTAATATTTTACCTATGGCTGTAATTCTTCTATACAGTAACAATGCATTTCCTAGACAGAGAGTAGAGCAGCTGTGTAACAGACCATTCAGATAAATGTTCCTCTAGAACTATTGCATCTAAAATCACCCAGACAAATGTGAACTACTGGATCAGACAATTGGAATGACTGTTTCACTGTATGGGAGATGAGTAGCCTAATGGGGGTTAAACAATACTTCTCAGTTTTATTTCAGTTACGTTAGCTTAAATGTGTGCTTGTTTCCAAATGCAGAAGTATAACAATTTTGTCACTGGAAATTTTTACCCCACTTACACCAATAAGTCAAACTCCCTTTATTTTTTCTACTGCCGACTGACACTCCATGCAGATAAATGAAACTTTGTGATATTCAACAGTGCTGCTACCTCTGCTCATTATGGGCCAAATATAGGCTTCCTATAGCTGCCTGTGGAGCAAATTAAGCCCTGGGAAGAAATTCAGCTATTGAAAGACTGCCAATTAATGGAAGCCAGGCAGGAACTTTAACATTGTGAAATGGCAAACTACTGTCATTTTATAAATGTGTCTCAGCACAGACAAGTGAATTCACATTTCTCTTTCAGTTATTTTTCTATTCTTTAGCAGCCGCAGAGCAGACAACAAACAATTGCTTCCTTAAGAAAACATCGCAGTGGCTATACAAACGGCCAAAAGAAATAAAGGCAACAATTGGCTGTGCAGCAGGAAAACAACAAAGGAAATAGTGACTGTTGGCAGGGTTTAGAGCTCAATTGATCAAGATTATTATGTACTATGGGATTTAATAAAATAATGTGTATAAGTACCTTTATGCAAACTATTCTTTACCATATGTTAAAAGTCAATGTGGTTGATGCAAGGCTTTTATCATATCATCAATCATCTTACAATAAAGACTGAGACAGTTTCTGGGACTGACCTTCCTCGGTCTACTAAAACCTCCAAATATGGAGCATGATTGAATAGTGCCATTCTCATTTTAAAAATCCTTTACCCTTTAACAATTTAAATGTTTTACTTTCCAACAAAATTGTAGACAATTAAAGTAATTCTTTCATAGTATAGAAACTTAACACAAACTTAGGTAAAAAAAAAAATCCCCACAGCTTTAGTCATATCAGTTACCTGTAATAAAGTTTGTCCCACGTTGTGCAGGCACTTGGATCCTGGAGACATCTTCACTGCAGGGATGCCTGTCCTCTTCCTGGGTCTGAACTTCAGGCATTACGATGGTTAATAGCTTAGGGTCTTCAGGCAGAACAGTAGTACAGATGGCCAATTACCTATAAAAAATCCTCAAACCAGGTCCCTTCTCTGAATTATTACAATATAACCAAAAATGCCATAGTATTAAAAAAATAAAAAAGTAATAATAATAGAAGGGAGTCATTGGTACAACCATTTAGATAATTGAACTTAACCACTTCACGCAGGGATGACGTCCATGGACGTCCTGGGCTTTGAGTGGTGATATCTGAATGGTGCCTGCAGCTATAGGCACCATTTAGATATCGTTCTTTTTTGGCCGGTGATTTCCTGTTCAGCCACTTGATCGTTCTTATAGGCAACGGGAGGGGACGTCCCCCCTCCAGTGCTTCTCCCTGGCCGCCCGTACGATCGGTGACCCGAAGACAGAATTGGTCGCTGCCGGAAGTTGATCAGAGAGGTGACTGGTGACCATCTGGTCACCAGTCATCTCTATGATCCTCGGAGGCCCAGGCTCAACGTTATGCGCCATGTCCGGTTTTAGTAAACAAGGCCATGGATGCGGCTGGAAAGGCCAGGATCGTTCATTTTTTTCTGATCTCGGTCTTTCCAGCCTGGAGGAGAGATATTGGGTCTTATTGACTCCATAAAGAGTACCTGTCACAAACTATTCTTATTACAAGGGATGTTTACATTCCTTGTAATAGGAATAAAAGTGATCAAAAAAAAATTTAAAGAGACAGTGTAAAAATAAAAAAATAAAAGTAAAATAAACAAAAAAAAAATTAAAGTGCCCCCATCACCGTGTGCTCGCTCAGAGAAGCAAACACATATGTAAGTCGCACCCAAATATGTAAACAGCATTCAAAGCACACATGTGAGGTATAGCCGTGTGTGTTAGAGCAAAAGCAACAATTCTAGCACAAGCAGGGCCGGCCCGACCACTAGGCAGACAGGCGGCCACCTAGGGCGCACTGCCGCCTAGGGCGCCTGGCTGCTGGTGATCTTACTCACCCTCAGGGACGTAACAATAGGGGTTGCAATTGCAACCGGGCCCCTTGGTCCAGGGGGCCTGTGTGCCTCCCTTGAACACCTGAATAGGAGGGATGGAGGGGGTGGCATTTAGAGGACCCAGTCTCCTCCATTTTCCTCTATCCAGTTTACTTGTCTTTTGCTGTTCCCAGGGTCCCTGTGTGCTTCCCTGGTTGCCCCCCCTCCCCCCACAGAGCTGCTGTCTTCCCCCCTCCTCTCTCCTCTCCTGCCAGCTGCTGTAGAAGATGTGCCATGATGGAGAGATGGGTCGGTAAATTTGTAATTTACCGGCTCTTTCCTTTTCTGAATGGACAGAGCCTGTGATTGGTACCAATTGGTTCATTCATAACTGAAGCATAGTGAACTGTTTTTACTATACTTCCGTTTCTGAATGAATGGGGGGCTCGGTGCACAGCTGTTCCTGTGTTTGTTTAGACCCCTGATATCTCAGCAAAGCCCCCCAACAGAGCTCCTAAAATAAAATTGTAAAATAAAATGAAATGGTAAACAAAAATTACATTTAAATAAAAATTAAAAACTACTGACACCAGTGAGGGAACTATCAGGATTGCAAAGGTTGCAATTGTGACCAGGCCCTGGCATTTCACCACCATGGGGAGGCCTGAAGATGGCAGAAAGGGAGCCCGCTGCAGAACTTGTGAAAGGGTGCCGCTGCAGGACCGTAATAAAAGGGACCCGCGATAGGAGTAAAGGGCCCCAGGATCAGTGGGAAGAGGGAAGGGCCCTGGCCAGGGGGTCATGGGGCCCTTCATAATTTCTTGCACAGGGGGCCTGAAGGTTCTAGTTACACCTCTGCTCCCCCTCTGTCCACAGAGCCATCAAGCAGGCAGTCGCTCCGGAGAGTCCCTCCGTACAGAGTGCCATACTGTGTCAGAGAGGCTCAACGGCGACGGACGCAATCCGCAGTCTCTGAGTGTTTCTCTCAGCAGCTCGAAGCTGGACAGCGCGGTGTATAGATATAGTGACCTGATTGCCGCTGCTGAGGCTGCATTGTTTGGCACTGGTGAAGCTGTATTGATTAGCGCTGGTGAGGCTGTATTTGATGGGCACAGGTGAGACTGCATTGATTGGCACTGGTGAGGCTGAATTTGATGGGCACAGGTGAGGCTGCATTGACTGGCGCTGATCAGGCTGCATTTGATTGGCGCTGATCAGGCTGGGTAGGGCAAAGGGGGTGGGGTCAGTGGTGGAGCCAAGGGGGAGGCAAAATGAGGTTTCGCCTAGGGTGTCAAAAATCCTTGCACCAGCCCTGAGCACAAGACCTCCTCTGTAACTCTAAACATGTAACCTGTAAAAAAATTTAAATTGCCGCCTATGGAGATTTTTAAGTACCAAAGTTTGGCGCAATTCCATGAATGTTCGCAATTTTAAAGCATGACAATTAGGCATCTATTTACTCAGCATAACATCCTCTTTTATAATATACAAAAAAATTGGGCTAACTTTACTGTTTTTTTTTTTTAATTCACTAAACTGTTTTCTTTAAAAAAAAAAAGCGTTTGAACAATTCTTGCGCAAATACTGTGTGATATAAAAAGTTGCAACGATTGCCATTTTATTCCCTAGAGTCTCTGCTAAAAAATATATATATAATGTTTGCGGGTTCTGAGTAATTTTCTAAAGAAAAAATGATGATTTTTACATGTAGCAGAGGAGTGGCAGAAATGGCCCGGATATGAAGTGGTTAAGATAAAAGCCCAGATTTTGACTACCACCCCTTAGTGCTGGTCATATCATTGACACTAAGGGGGGTCATAGTCAAAGTCAGGGCTTTTATCTTGATTTCCAATAGTTGTACTGATAGTTCAACATGGACATGCTCCTTCCTTCCCCCTTCTCTAATAACATAGTATGTGAATGGGAGAGAGTTGGGTCACAGGATTCTCTCCCCATTTACAGATGGTGTTATAAGCAGTGTAATCAGTGAAAGAACTTTTCTCAATGTAGGAGGGGGCGTGTCTCTGTCGGACCATATGTACCAGTGGTGGCTAGTGCTCCATTTTGGGGGGGCAAACAAACCCGCCCGCCACCTACCCCCAGTCAGTTGGTCCCCCACCAAACACCCCCCCACACATCGCTCGCCCGTTTGTCCGTCTGCCCCACCAGCCCCTCACTTACCCCTGTGGGAAGCGGTACCGGAGACCAGGGGAGCCAAGCCGAAGTGTCAGGTGTGCCTGGATAACGTGCATGCCTGGATGATGTGGGAGAAAGGATAATGAAAGCATGTGCTACTCCTCTCGGACAATCAGGTCATAGGACCTGCTTCCTGATTGGCCAGGAGGAGAATCAGGAAAACAATAGTGAATATTCATTTGATATTATCACACAAGTGGGTGAGCTTGGGACGCAGTGCTCTGCACCCTGAGCCCACCCTTTTTGAAGCCAATTAAGCCTCCGGCTCTGATCATGTGCTTCGAAAAAAAACCCATTGGAATCCATGCGTCCAGTGCCCTGCATGCAGAGCTTAGTGAACTGCCACATCTAGGATGTGAAATAGCATGTCCCCTGATGGTAGCTTTGGGTCCTCCCACTAACCCCTACATCACTACTGTTCTCTGTTGGAATATTATATTATATTAAATCCTAAGTACTTTTAAAGATAATTTAGCCATGGTTATACAGGTAAAAGGGGAAGAAGGAACTTTTTTGGCAGGTTCAGATTGATGGTATAGCCACATATGCCTGACACTAAAGTAGAAGATTTATAATTGTTACTCTATCACATTTCTCTCTTATGTTAGCCTGGGACATTGAAAAAAAATCAGAAAGTATCATTTAAATTACTTGCAGGCCTTATTTAATGAGATGCAAGAAACCGTGTAGCCACAAAGCTGTATAATAATAGGGATGGTAAATGTGACTTTAGTGCTTTGCCTAGAATGCAGCCTTATTCGAGTAGTAGCTCTTTGTGACTCTTTTATATGTTTCATATATAATGGACAATAAACAAATCTACAGAACAATATAAATTATAATGCTTCGGAATTACTAAAACTTTTTTGTTCTCTTTTAGGAGGCAAAGGGAGATTTTTCAAGGTAAGGCTGCCATCTTACAATTGTTTCATAAATAATTATATATACATTGTTGTGTGTCGTTTTGAATGGTGTTGCTATGTATGGTTAAGGATGGTCCAAACTGTGCAGTTAAAACCAAAATTTCTTCAAATCTGCGCAAATAAATATAACAACTTATGAAATAATATTGAATTGTGTCATACAATGTGTCACAGGTTAGGGACCTGGATAAAAATAGTCAAAAGTCATTCAATATGTATAAGGTATTTAACCACAGTCAGTTCTGCAACCAAAAGCATACCACACATCTGACAGGTGACAGGATCTCAGCCAGATACTTGGCAATGCTCATAAATGGTTCCATATGTATACTGTCACTGAGCTCATTGGCAGAATATGTTGAGATACTTTTGTTGGGCAGTGATCGCATGTCACTGATATATAATTCATGTTTATTAGATGATGATCACAAAATACCTGCACCCAAATGGAACTGAAATATTCAGAATGAATGATGTACTGTTTTGGAGAGTAAAGCCCCGTACACACGGGACGACGATCGCACGTACGATCGTGTCAAATCGTATGTTGGCTGTTGTATGTAGCATACTGACTGCACTACACGATTGTACGACCAAAGAAAGAATGTTCAGGTGCATGTAATTAGCATCCGGCCGTTCCTGACTTCTGAGCATGCGTGTTTTGCACAATACAACTTTGTTGTACCAACTGCTCTGTACACACGATACAACGGTCGTATGAGAGCTTGTTGGTACGACCAAGTTTTCTAGTCTGCTCATACAACTCCCTTGTATGACCGTCGTATGTTCGACTGTTCAAATCATGCATACGAACGATCGATATCACATACAGCGGTCGTTAGTACGACCTGTTGTATGCGATCGTCGTCCCGTGTGTACGGGGCTTCAGACTTACTATAGACATAAAATAGCTCTGGTAGATTTGTTTCTTTCTACAAATTATCCTTTATGCAAAAGGTCTTTAGAAAGATCATTCATTGGTTGGAACCAGATAATGTCAAAATAATGTTCTTCTACCCTCCATATCCCAGATGACCATACTGGTGACTATAGTTAGCACATGCACACGCATGCACTCGGGACTAACAATAGCTCACTTGACTTTGTTAATTTGACTAATTTGAAATGTTTGGGTCTTTAGCTGGGTGTAAGATAAATTCAGACAAATCAGAACAGGAAGAGGTCTGCTCTCATTGGTTTAGGTGACTGGTCTTTTTCAAGAGACATTTCTGAGATTGATTGTGTTATCAATTCTATTCTCAGGCATTTGAAACAATGAGATGAGTTCTAACTATCATTAAGTGGGAAAGTGAGTTTGCTCAAAACATGATTTATAGAACATTTATATGACATCAAAGAAGGACCTGAAGAGGTGAAATAAGAGAATTATACAATTCCCCTGGAAACGAAAGAAGATCAGAATTAATAGATTAATATTAATCTTTTAAAAGAATTGTCTTTGGGCTTTAGAGTATTCAGTGATACAATATTTCTGCATCAGTGGAGGCATTCTATGCATGGTTACTGGACAATGAGCACTTTATAGATTTGGATAAAGCTACAATTTTTGAGGTTTACTAACATTCCTATTGTTTACTAACCTAAGTGAAGTTCATTTTAAAGTTCATGCCTATTGATCATTAGGAGGGACCCTGGATTAGAGTCAGGCTTACTGCATACCATTTTTATGAATCGGCCAACATGCGTTATACATAGATTGGTAAATTTTATGGACAGGAAAGAAACAGCAAGACAATACATTTTTGAAAGTCAGGGTTGTATACAACTGTTTATTCAGTTTGATTCCTTTAAATATTACACCAGTCTTTCATCTACGCACCTTCTCAAGGACCACAGCCTAGCTCATTCAAACTTCAACAAGTTGACTCCTAAGTTGAGTTGGCTCTGTTAACATTTCAAATGTTGTGGAACAGCAGAATGTACTTCAAAATACCCAATAATATATTTACTTGCTTTCCAGTTAGAAGACAAAGTATTCAATAATAACGCTATATATATATATCTTTGTTAAAAAGGGACATTGAAGATATTAGAAGTTACACAGCCCTGGATTCTACTGATCTGAGTATGGTAGTGCTTGATCTCTGTTGTAACACAGCTATCACGTCTTGTTAGATTTCTCACAAACTTTAGATCATAATTGAATTCTTATGTGTAGATTCCAATTATCATTTACTAAAATTACTAGAGTTGGTTTCAAGCAGACACATATCTGCCGGCCGGCCTTCTGTGTGGAAGATGGTAGCATATAGCTGGAGAGTAAACATACAGCAAACATTTCTAAATTGTGTATAATAATATATAATTATCATCAGATGCCTTCCACGTAATAACCAATCTTGCCTGTTTTCAATCATGGCTTATTTAGAGAGATCTGTTGTTTCTTCCTCATGTGAACTGCAACATTTAGAGGGAGCTCAGGAATATCATATGTTACAGAGATTTTTTCATCATTTAACCTTTTCATTTCTGACAAGTCCTGAGAAATATGTGGATGAAGGATACCCAGCTGGTAACGATTTGAATAGAAAAACCATCCATGGGTCCTATTTCCTGCTTTCTTAAAAGAAAAATCCATGGGGTCCGACCTTAAGTTTCCCTTTCATTGTCATAAGATCATATTTCATGCTGAAGCCAGCGAGATCTCCCATTTATAAAAATGAAATAGCTGCTCCTTACATGGACTGTGATAAATAGCTGCCATAGTGGATACTTTAGGGACATGTTTAGCACTGGTCTACTTTACTTTCTAGGAAGACTCTTTAACCAATATTATTATTAGTTGATGGCCCTTATGCTTTGAGAGCTAATAAATGTATGGTTGTGCCTCACTGATAAGCTTATTATTGTAAATAGAGCTTTTGTAGTTCTAAAAAAAAAAGTAAGGCGATTATAATGAAGTCTGGACATAACCAGGAATGAATGTATCATTGGCTTCAGTAGATCTGTGCTTATAGGTGGCAAAGGAAAAAAAAAGGTAGCTGCCTTCTATAGATATTGGCCAGCACTTTATTTCCAATCAAGGAAATCATTCATCTCAAATAAGCTAACTTATACATTTCACAATAAACTGGTAAAAGAAGCCAAGAAGAACATAGGAGTGTCCAGTCTAATGCACCTACAAGCTCCAATGAGGCAAATCCATCTCTGGACATAATAAGCATGTATGATTATTAAACAACAGCTCCTTTGGGTAAATTGGGTAAAGCTCTGTGCATGGGCACTAGCATACAGTGCCAGTAAAGCACAGACACAACTAGAACTGGAATACAATAGGTTTAAAACATTTGCTATTGAGTTAAATATGATGCCACGTAATGCTTTCGCAATAGCTAGGGCTAATCTAAATGCAGCTCTTTCTATATGATTTAAGTTTGCTTACTTAGATTGAAGAAATTATATTTATATGTTGTTTTAGGCATCACTGTAGAATAAATGTAAGATGTAGCAAATCTTGTTATTTTGTAATGCTGAAGCAGATTAAGATGATAAAGCACACAGGTTTAAATACACAGACCGCCCACTTTATTAAGTACACCTGTTCAATTGCTTGGTAACACAAATTGCTAATCAGCTAATCTCATGGGAGCAACTTAATGCATTTCGGCATCTAGACGTGGTGAAGATAACTTGCTGAAGTTCATACCGAGCATCGGAATGGGGAAAAAAGGAGATTTAAGTGGATTTCGACATGACATGGTTGTTGGTGCCAGACAGGCTGGTCTGAGTATTTCAAAAACTGCTGATCTACTGCGATTTTCATGGACAACCATCTCTAGGGTTTACAGAGAATGGTCCAAAAAAGAGAAAATATCATCCTTCTTCCACCTCACTCTAGATCCCTCCTTAATTCCCGGCACGCCCCACCCCCACCTCCTCCCTGCTTTTCTTTTCCTTTCTCTCCCCCCCTTGTACCTGAAAAGGTTTCCTTTCTATTAACGCCTAAGAGTTTGTGCACTTCAACTTCTGACAAGTATGATACTCTGAATAGACCTCATCCCATCTGCGTATATTTTTATATATGTATTTAGGTGCCCCCTAGCATTTGCACCTATCTCCTACAAGGAGCACATACACTCTCCCAAAACACCTGCTTTCTGTCCATAGCCTTGCTTCCATGGTTAACTGTATCTCTTATTGTCTAATCGCCCCTATTATGGAGGAGCTATAGTTCTAACATGTATCTTATGATGGGGATGTCCCCTATGCTGCTTTTACCCCTGCAATGGGTTCAATTATTTTTTTTGTATGCACATTCGTATGGTTATCTTTCTTTCAATAAAAACCTTGAACCAGAAAAGAGAAAATATCCAGTGAGCAGCAGTTGTGTAGACGAAAATGCTTTCTTGATGTCAGAGGTCAGGGGAGAATGAGCAGACATGAAGCAGATGGGCTACCGCAGCAGAAGACCACACCAGGTGCCGCTCCTGTCAGCTAAGAACAGGAAACTGAGGCTACAATTTGGACAGGCTCACCAAAATTGGATAATAGAAGATTGGAAAAATGTTGCCTGGTCTGATGAGTCTCGGTCTCACATTCAGATGGTAGGGTCAGAATAAACAACATGAAAGCATGGATCCATCCTGCCTTGTATCAATGGTTCAGGCTGGTGGTGGTGTAATGGTGTGGGGGATATTATCTTGGCACACTTTGGGCCCCTTAGTACCAATTGAGCATTGTTTAAATGCTACGGCCTACTTGAGTATTGTTGCTGATCAGGTCCATCCCTTTATGACTACAGTGTACCCATCTTCGGATGGCTACTTCCATGCAGGATAATGCACCATGTCACAAAGCTCAAATCATCTCACCACTGCTTTCTTGAACATGACAATGAGTTCACTATACTCCAATGTCCTCCACAGTCACCAGATCTCAATCCAATCCGACAAATCTGCAGCAATTTGCGTGACCCTATCATGTCAATATGGACCAAAATCTCTGAGGAATGTTTCCAACACTTTGTTGAATCTATGCCACAAAGAATTAAGGCAGTTCTGAAGGCATAAGGGGGCCCAACCCGGTACTAGCAAGGTGTACATAATAAAGTGGCCGGTGTGTGTATATATTCAAGCTGGCACACCTAAATACATTTATTTGTAACAGGTAGAAGGTATTATACACAAAAATGTGCCACAATAGCATACTGAAAGCAAACTTTCATCTGTACCACCAGAATAGTATATGTTGTCATATTTATCCATCACAAATTTACAATTTACCATTACTCTGAAACAGCCAATGGTCTGCATTGCCATACTACCAGACTAGGCATGCCAGTCCCCTCTGCCTCTAGTTGGATAGATAAGTTCAATATTACTATGTTATTTTCTTTGTATTTCTAATAATATGTTGTATTAAAGTAAAACCAGAAAAGAGTAAACCGACACAAAGCTTAAAAACTCCATATTATGCAACGTCATAATTCTGAGACCATACTGGGGAAACATGCTAAATCATCAGAGTGGCGTGATTTGGCTGGGCAGCACTTATTATTGCTCTGTTACCTTACTTAGCAATTAGCTTCATTTCTCCTGCCTGTGAAGGGTTAAGAAAATCAGCGCAGTAGGCCAGGAAACGTAATATGGCTTTAATCTTTCTGTTACATCTCATGCCATATGGGGTGGGGGATTTTTATGTTTCCCATAAGCAGGCACACAAGAAGCCTTTTAAGGAAAGCTGTGACTGTGTTTAATACGTGGAGATACCTGATTTACTGAATTAATTGCATGGTGAAATAGGATCTAGTAAAATAGATTACACAGAGTGGTCCTCTAAAGAAACAATAGCATACACAAAGTGGACACACTGTTTACATGTATGTAACCTGCATTTTCTGTACTCCTTCTCATTCTAGCTGAAGCTAATGCATAGGAATTATTATTATTATACAGAATTTACAGTATCTCACAAAAGTGAGTACACCCCTCACATTTTTGTAAATATTTTATTATATCTTTTCATGTGACAACACTGAAGAAATGACACTTTGCTACAATGTAAAGTAGTGAGTGTACA
The DNA here is from genome assembly GCA_018402905.1 of Glandirana rugosa. Taxonomy (NCBI): domain Eukaryota; kingdom Metazoa; phylum Chordata; class Amphibia; order Anura; family Ranidae; genus Glandirana; species Glandirana rugosa. The sequence continues at coordinate 1,050,322 of BLSH010148152.1, forward strand.
GCTTGTATAACAGTGTAAATTTGCTGTCCCCTCAAAATAACTCAACACACAGCCATTAATGTCTAAACCACTGGCAACAAAAGTGAGTACACCCCTAAGTGAAAATGTCCAAATTGGGCCCAATTAGCCATTTTCCCTCCCCGGTGTCATGTGACTTGTTAGTGTTACAAGGTCTCAGGTGTGAATGGGGAGCAGGTTTGTTAAATTTGGTGTTATCACTCTAATTCTAACATGGCACTTCATGGCAAAGAACTCTCTGAGAATCTGAAAAAAAAGAAATATTACTCTACATAAAGATGGTCAAGGCTATAAGAAGATTGCCAAGACCCTAAAACTGAGCTGCAGCACGGTGGCCAAGACCATACATTGGTTTAACAGGGCAGGTTCCACTCAGAACAGGCCTCGCCATGGTCGACCAAATAAGTTGAGTGCACGTGCTCAGCGTCATATCCAGAGGTTGTCTTTGGGAAATAGATGTATGAGTGCTGCCAGCATTGCTACAGAGGTTGAAGGGGTGGGGGGTCAGCCTGTCAGTGCACAGGCCATACGCTGCACACTGCATCAAATTGGTCTGCATGGCTGTCATCACAGAAGGAAGCCTCTTCTAAAGATGACGCACAAGAAAGCCCGCAAACAGTTTGCCGAAGACAAGCAGACTAAGGACATGGATACTGGAACCATGCCCTGTGGTCTCATGAAACCAAGATAAATTTATTTGGTTCAGATGGTGTCAAGCGTGTGTGGGGCGGCAACCAGGTGAGGAGTACAAAGACAAGTGTGTCTGGCCTATAGTCAAGCATGGTGGTGGGAGTGTCAGGGTCTGGGGCTGCATGAGTGCTACTGGAACCGGGGAGCTACAGTTCATTGAGGGAACCATGAATGCCAACATGTACTGTGACATACTGAAGCAGAGCATGATCCTCTACTTTCGGAGACTGAGGCGCAGGGCAGTATTCCAATATGATAACGGCCCCAAAGACACCTCCAAAACGACCACTGCCTTGCTAAAGGAGTTGAGGGAAAAGGCAATGGACTGGCCAAGCATGTCTCCAGATCTAAATCCTATTGAGCATCTGTGGGGCATCTTTAAAAATGGAAGGTGAAGGAGCGCAAGGTTTCTAACATCCACCAGCTCTGTGATTTTGTCATGGAGGAGTGGAAGAGGACTCCAATAGCAACCTGTGAAGCTCTGGTGAACTCCATCCCTAAGAGGGTTAAAGCAGTGCTGGAAAATGATGGTGGCCACACAAAATATAGACACTTTGGGCCCAATTTGGACATTTTCACTTAGGGGTGTGCTCACTTTTGTTGCCAGTGGTTGAGACATTAATGGTTGTGTGTTGAGTTATTTTGAGGGGACAGCAAATTTACATTGTTATACAAGCTGTGTACTCACTACTTTACATTGTAGCAAAGTGTAATTTCAGTCAGTGTTGTCACATGAAAAGATATAATAAACTATTTACAAAAATGTGAGGGGTGTACTCACTTTTGTGAGATACTGTATATAGCATCAACAGTTTGCGCAGCACTTTACAACATGAGAGCAGACAGTACAGTTACAGTATAATTCAATACAGGAAGAATCAGAGGAACCTGCTTGTTAGAGCTTGCAATCTAGAAGGGAGGGTCAAGTGATACAAAAGGTAATAACTGTGGGGGATGAACTCATGGAGAAAATTAAAATACAGATATTAGGTTTGGGTAGGAAAGGCTTCTCTGAAGAGGAGGGTTTTCAGGGATCATCTAAAAGCTAATAGAGTAGGAGATAATTGGACAGATTGGGGTAAGGAGTTCCATAGGATTGGAGAGGCTCTGGAAAAGTCCTGGAGGTGAGTATGGGAGGAGGTGACGAGGGAGTTGGAGAGCAGTAGATCTTGAGAAGAATGAAGAGAATGATCAGGTTGGTATTTTGAGACTAGGCTGTGATGTAGCTGCGGGCTAAATTGTGGATGGCTTTGTAAGTTGTTATAAGTAGTTAGGGTGAGCGGAAGCCAGTGGAGGGATTGACAGAGAGGAGTAGCAGACACAGATCAATTTGTAAGGTGGATGAGTTTGGCAGCAGCATTCATGATGGACTGAAGGGGGATAGACTATGTAGAGGTAAGCCAATGAGAAGGGAGTTGCAGTAGTCGAAGCGAGAGATGACCAGAGAGTGAATTAAGAGCTTTCTTGTGTCATTGGTTAGAAAGGGGCGTATTTTGGAGATGTTGCGGAGGTTGAGGCGGCAAGATTTAGACAGTAACTGAATGTAGGGCTTAAAGGAGAGTTCAGAGTCCAGGACTACACCTAGGGCCTTGGCATGCAGGGATGGGCAGATAGTTGTGCCATCGATTATGACAGAGAGATCAGGGGAAGGGGCACGTGGTGGAGGAAAACTTATGAGTTCAGTTTTGGATAGATTGAATTTGAGGAAGTGGTGTGCCAGCCAGACTGATATATCTGCTAGTAAATTAGTAATGCATGAGAAGATGGAGGGAGTGATCTGAGGGGTAGAGAAATAGATTTGGATGTCGTCAGCGTAGAGATCTTCTTCGAAGCCATGGGAGGAATTAAAATATATTTGTACAGTAATCATAGCAACTAATAGGGTCAGCAGTCAGTGGTTTAGGCTGACAACTCTCTGACTGTTATTAGTGATGCAACCTGTTCAGGCAATGTTAGCAGCGATTGCCCTATATGCGGTAAATGTCTAACTGATACAAAGCATCAAATGACTTGTTATCACAAAGCAAGGTTTTCCTATATCTTGCATAGCTTCAATGTGTCCTTCTTTTCATAGGTGTGTGCAGCCTATTGCATTAGGGTGTGCACCCCAAAACTCAAACACACATGCGTGTGGGTATGTCTGTGTATAGGGAGATGATGCAGCGGATCCAGTGCTACAGATAAATACTATGGATTGATTACCTGGGGTATGTAGTGCATGACAGGGCACAGTGGGTCCTCCTTCCCTTGTGTCCATGTGCACTGCACACTTCTGTACACTGGATGGCGCTAGTGCAAGGGTTGATTAGGGTGTGCCTAGGCACACCCGGCACATGCTTCTTTTATATATTTATATATATATATTTATATTTTACTACCATAACAGAAATATGCTAGAGCAAGCATTTGAAAATGTGAGTCACATCAAACACGACTTCAAGTTAAACACTGCAAAAATAGCTCAAAATATCTGCTCAGTGAAAATCCGTTATCCTTTCCTTTCCTTTTAATACAGACCTCAGCATTCTCCCAACTGCACTTTGTGTCCTTCACCGGCAAAAAAAAGCAAGAGCGGCAACAACTGCAGAGATTTTCTGCATTCTAAATTAGTAGTGAAAAGACTGAAATGTGAGACATTCCAGATACTTGTTTACATAGCAAAGATTAGCCCAGAGCATGTGCCATTAAGTGCTATGCTCAAGTTATATTAACACAAGACTTGTTTGGGTTATAAACAAAACCAAATCCTTTTCTTAAGTGTTTCACTCTAGTGTAGACCCAATGAATTTTGCAACCTATGTATAATGCGTAAGCATAAAATAAACATGTTCCAACGCTGACTATATACATTCCTAGCCATTCTTTTGGGCCTGGACACCAGCAACTAATGTGATCAGTTTTCATGAGATGGATTAGTGAAATTTAACATGTGGAACTACTTCTCTCTGAATGCTCTTATGGAGAAAATGTAGCAGGTATCCTAGTAAAACTGCTTTACATGATTTAACCACTTCAGCCCCGGAAGGATTTACCCACTTCCTGACCAGAGAAACGGGCACTGCGGAATGGCTCTGCGTCGATTTAACTGCCAATTGCGCGGTCGTGCGACACTGTACCCAAACAAAATTGACATCCTCTTTTCCCCACAAATAGAGCTTTCTTTTGGTGGTATTTGATCACCCCTGTGGTTTTTATTTTTTTTGCACTATAAACAAAAAAAAGAGTGACAGTTTTGAAAAGAAAACAATATTTTTTACTTTGTTGCTATAATACATATCCAAAAAAAATGTAAGAAAACTAATTTCTTCCTCAGTTGAGGCTGATTTGGTAAAAAAAATCGCAATACGCTTATATTGATTGGTTTGTGCAAAAGTTATCGCGTTTACAAACTATGGGATAGATTTATGGCATTTTTATTTTAAATTATTTTTTTACTAATTATGGCGGCGATCTGAAATTTTTACCGGGACTGCGACATTGCGGTGGACAGATCGGACACTTTTGAAACTGTGTAAATGTCACTGGCAGGGAAGGGGTTAACACTAGGGAGCGATCAAGGGCTTAACTGTGTTCCCTGCTTTGTGTTTCTAACTGTGTGGGGGCTGGGCTGACTGGGGGGGGGGAGTGATCATTGCTCCCATATACAGGGAGCATACGATCACACTCCTTTTCCCCTGTCAGAATCGGGGATCCGCTTGTTTACATTAGCGAATCCCCATTCTGTCGCTGCAGGGGAGCGATTGCGGGTAGCCGGCGGACAAGTCTACCCTACCCGCTCCCTGGCTCCCCTGCTATGCAGCTACGCACGCGCCCATGACCCTCACTCTCACAGCGGCCGTCAACGCGGTTTGCGTTACCAAGCCAGACTGCTGCCGTCAAACGACGACGGGCTGTCGTTGAGTGGTTAAATAAACAGATTATGTATTCACAGCAGAAAAAAGTAAGAATATGCCACGTGTTTAAATCCTTCCTGGAATCACACTTTGGGGTTGATTTACTAAAATTGGAGAGTCCAAAATCTGGGGCAGCCCTGTACAGACACCAATCAGCTTCCAGTTTTTTTGCTAAAGCTTAATAAACCACTTAAGGACCGGAAGGATTTCCCACCTTAGGACCATACCTTTTTTTGCGATTCGGCACTGCATCTCTTTAACTGACAATTGCGCGGACATGCGACGTTGTACCCAAACAAAATTTGTGTCCTTTTTTCCCCATAAATAGAGCTTTCTTTTGGGGTATTTGATCACCTCTACGTCACTTCTGATCACCGCTATAAAAAAAGCGACAATTTTGCAATAAAAACAATATTTTTTACTTTTTGCTAAAATAAATATCCAAAAAAAAAAAAAATATAAAAAAACTAATTTATTCACTAGTTTTGGCCAATTTATATTCTTCCTCATATTTTTGGTAAAAAAAAAAATCGCAATCGGCGTTTATTGATTGGTTTGCGCAAAAGTTGCCGCGTTTACAAACCATGAGAATTAATTTCTGGCGGTTTTAGTAATGGCGGTGATCTGTGATTTTTATTGGGTCTGTGATATTGGGGTGGACATGTCGGACATTTTTGACACTTTTTTGGGACCAATGACAATTATACAGCGATCAGAAATTTAAATATCCACTGATTACTGTGTAAATGTCATTGGCAGGGGGCGCTCTAGGGGTTAACTGTGTTCCCTGTGTGTGTTCTAACTGTATGGGGGGCTGGGCTGCCAATCTAGCTGATTCCGAGTACAAGGATCAGTAGATCTCTGACATACCGCCTGTCAGAGCAGGGAACCGGCGCGTTTACATTGGCGGTTCCCCATTCTGGCTCTGTCACAAGCCATCGCAGGTCACCCAACCCGCGGCCACGCTCGGGGAGCATGCGGCAGGCACTCGCCCCCTAGCCGTCGTGCACGTGAGTGACGACTATAAGCGGCGATTTGAGAGACAGAGCCACGCAGTCACCGCTTATAGTCACTACGCGGTTGGCAACTGGTTAAACAAGCTTAAATTAGAAGCTGATTGGCTGCCATGCATAGATGCACTAGATTTTGCACTCCCAATTTTTAGTAAATCAACTACTTTAAGCCCAGCCACTGTGTCCAAAAACAGTATACTTATTAAAAGGATCTAGGCAGATGTAAACAGTCCAATGCAATGACAAAATGCCACAGTTCAATCTTTTTCCCCTCAACAAGCCTTATGAATTTTTTTTAGGCTATATAAGTATATCTTAATGTTAAACTGCTAGTGGATCTTCCTTATAGCATATGCAACAATACAAAGACTGTTTATGCCCATGCCATGCAGGAAATGTGTAAAGTCACCAGACAGCGGAAGCTTGTATGAGAGACTCCTCGTAGCAGCTGACATAGATGTACAATGGACAGCAGCTGTCAGTTGTTCATTTACGATGCACAGAACCTACCACATCTATGATCCCGTTTCTTAATTTGAAATTTATGTTTTTCTTCTTCTCGTATTTACATATGTGACACCCGCTTCCCATGAAATAAGACTGCCATAAGAGAAATATGGGGACTCATTGCTGAGCTTGTTTTGAAAAATTAGTAGTTGCCTTCCTCATACACAGATCCTCTGATTTCAATCCTTCCTGAGTCAATGACCCAAAATAAGTTTGCAGTAAACTTAAAGTAAAGGAGAAAAGTCAGCACTTATCTTCATGCATGTTCCAGTTCACTGATTTCATACTAAAGGAGTGGATCATCAGGACTGTCAGACATTCAGAAAGAGAGGGCGGCATTGGCATCTCCTGTGCTTCTCTCATGACAGGTTTCCTTTAAAGTGCAGTTATGCTATTAAAATAAAAAGTACAGGAGGTTACCGGTTGAGTACTGCAGAAAGCATTTTTTAAAAAAATATGTAATAGCCCTGTCTTATTTTCAAACAATACTTTTTTTTTTTTTTTTTCTTTTTGGCCCCCATGATGAACTTAGAACAAACTCCATCATAGTTTGGATTCACTTTACTTTAAAAGAGAACACTTTCAAAATGCTTCTGAGGTCTAGCTCAGAGGAAAGTAATGTCAAAGGTAGTTCTCGAATGACTGTGGTACTTTTCCCAGCGCTTTTTACTAGGAGGCCCCATCATAGTGATTTAATGATAGTTGTTTTTGACAGCATTGCCATTACCAACAGAACATAGTTCAAACACTTGACAGCTGGCTGAATCCAGGCTCTCAATTTAATGTGCAGCCCATACCAAGAAAACTGACAGAACTGCGAGAAAGGAAAGTATAGCCCAAGTAGTAAGTACTTTGAGCATTCAACGTGCAGCTCTCGTTATAGATCTCTTGTGTTCTGAGGGCATTTTTAGGGTCCATTAAAACCGTGTTCTTCAGATCTGCAGTTACTTGATGGTACAGTTCAATCCAACACCTAAGGCACCAACTTAGTCAGGAAGACTATAACTGTTTTAGCTTAATCGCTTCAATACGGGGCACTTTTATCCCCTTCCTTCCCAGGCCAATTTTCAGCTTTCAGCGCTGTCACACTTTAAGTGACAATTGCGCGGTCATGCAACGCTGTACCCAAATTAAATTGTTATCATATTTTTTTTTCACACAAATAGAGCTTTCTTTTGGTGGTATTCAATTACCACTAGGTTTTTTATTTTTTGTTAAAATTTTGAAAAAAAAAAAGTTTTTCTTTGTAAATAAGTAATTTTTCTCCCTCACTGATGTGCACTGATGAGGCTGCACTGATGGGCACTGGTGATCAGTGCTCTGATTATCTGTACAGGTCTCCCCTGTGGGGAGATTCCACTGATCAGCTCTCCTCTCCTCACACAGCCGATAAACAGCATTTCCTTGTTTACATGTGATCAGCTGTGATTGGACGCTGATCACATGGGTAAAGAGCTGCGTCACTGGCTCTTTACCAAGATCAGGGTTGCGCCATCTCCCAGTGACGCAGTGCGCTTGTGATCGCCATGCTGCATGCCCGTGAGATGGGAACGACTTGTGACGTCACCCCAGAACAACAGAGCATCCCAGAGCGAAATTTCAAAGCATGACACATTGGGTATCAATTTACAATATGGAAAAAAATTGGGCTAACTTTACTGTTGTCTTATTTTTTTCACTCAAAAAAGTGAATTTTTTTTAAAAAAAATTGCGCTTGTAAGACCACTGCGCAAATATAGTGCAACATAAAGTTTTGCAACGACCGTCATTTTATTCTCTAGGGTGTTCGAAAAAAATATATATATATAATGTTTGGAGGGTTTAAGTAATTTTATAGCAAAAAAAAATGGCTTTATCTTGTAAGCACCAAGTCCAAAAAGTAGGCCTAGTGCTGAAGTGGTTAAAGTGGTTGTCAACCTGTGACAACCACTTTAACCTACAGGTAAGCCTAGAATAAGGCTTACCTGTAGGTACCCTGCATATCTCCCAAACCTGCACTGTTCAGGAGATATGCAGTGTTCTGCATGTGCCAACGTCATTTTGGCACATGCGCAGTGAAGAAACGGCCTCCGTACCGTTTCTCCACTGACACTGTGCCGTGACTGGCGGCTCCCGAGCGTCACTTGACTCTGGCCAGTTACAGAGTCGGAGTCTCAGCCCCGGAAGGAAGAGATGCTGAAGATGGACGCCGCCAGCACAGGGGACAGCGCTATGCTCGTTTGCAGGTAAGTGGCACATAATGGGTTACTATGCGATGTAGCCCATTATGTTTCTAATTTACAGGTGTATGTAGAGGAAGTAAACCCCATCTGGGTTTACTTCCTCTTTAAACTAGAACTGAAGGCAAATCTTTTTTTATCATTTTGGATAGAGTGAAGGTAGAGGTATAACCCTTGTGGGGAAATTTCTCTGCACTTCCACAGGAAGTGAGATGAAATTCCTCCAAAGTGAGGAAAATACCTGGTTGTCACGAGAACTGGTGACCCATTGGAAGATTTCCCCTCTGTTCCTTTTTTGTGTTTTTTCCATCAGTGTGAGGTGAGGAAAGCCGATAAACGGCATTTCCTTGTTTACATGTGATCAGCTGTGATTGGATACAGCTGGTCACATGAGTAAAGAGCTGTGTCATCGGCTCTTTACCGAGATCGGGGTCGCGGCATTTGCCAGTGACAGCGCACGCCCGAGATCGCCGCGCTGCACACCTGTGAGAATGGAGCGATGTCATATGACGTTGCCCCAGAACAACAGAGCAACAAATGACGGCAGGCCGGAGGTAGTTAAACTAGAACTAAAGGCAAGATTTTTTTTCATTTTGGATAGAGTGAAGGTAACTGTTGGGAAATCACTCTGCACTGCCTGTCCCGTAGCACAACAGGAAGTGAGAGGAAATTCCTCTGAAGTGAGGAAAATACCTGGTTGCCACCAGAACTAGTGACCCATTGGACAATTTCCCCTCTGTTCTTTTTTTTTGTGAAACCCACAATTTGGTATTTTCTTTCACTTTCACTCTTTGTGATAACAGTCCCCAGGTAAAATAGAGAGGGCAAATTTAATTATATTTATTACCTCTCACAAATATCGTAGTGCTCCCCCTGAAAAGTCTTCATCAGTTTTTCTCTATGACAAAGCCATCTTTATCATCATCCATGGGCAGGATATACTTCCTGGACTGAGATACCAGTCGTCACAATCATGTAAATTCTAAATTACTTTTGCAGTTCATGGCTTTGTTTTCAAATGTCTGACAAAGATCAGGCCATCCTACAGCATCTTGTCTTCCTTTAAAGTTACAATGTTGCAGTCTGATCACTGCAAAATGAGGAAAGGCTGCCTTCCACCTGCAGCAGGATTGAGCCCCATTCACACTTGTGATTAGGCCTATAGTGGAAGCCCGTTCATTAGGGGTGCCCCCCATACATGTGTCTGGCCCCCTAGTCTACATGCAGGGCGCCGGGCACATGGATTCCAATGGGGTTTCTTTTTTTTTTGTGTGTGTGTAGCGCCCCCATAGTGAATAGGTGCTTAGAGAATAGATTTTTGCTAGGAGAGGCAAATTTATTCAGGCCTGACTGATGTGCAGGCCTGATTGTTTTGATTTGGGCAGGGGAGTGGCCCAGGAAGAGCTGGAGACTGCAGAAAGGAACACCCCTTGGCTACCCCTCCCCTTTTCTTCAGAACATTTTGGAAAAGGGGATGGACAGAGGAGGTGAGGCTTTCTGAAGTATGTTAAGGAGCCCTGACCAATCCCCAACCTGGATTGTCAGGGGGCAGGCCTCCTTAAATACTGTGGTCTGCCAGTGGGAGGGAGGAGAGTGTCGGGTGGAAGAGCTGGAGATGTAGCAGGTGTTGCGGAGGCCCTGAGGGAGTCCCCAGTCTGAGAGGGTGACCTTGGGTCTGGAGGCTCGGGAAGTGGAAAGAACCCCTCTTATAACACATGGAGGAGTTCTGACCAAGGAGCAGGAGAGCAACAGAGAGGCTACAGGAAAAGGGCTCTGTAAAGGATCCAAGGGTGTTGGTGAGTGACACACCCTGGGAGCTGGAGGAAGTGGACTGGAGCAGGCTGGGAGGGTACAGTGGACAGTCTGAGGAGGTCACAGGAGCCAGTCAGGGAAGTGATGTCACTGGGCAGTGGAGCAGGCCCAGAGCAGCCAGGGGGGCTGAGGGGGCCTGGAGGAGGATGGGCTGGGAGCAGTAGTCCATCAAACCTAGCTAGCACAAACGTACTCAGCTACACTTTAATGGTCCGTGGCCCTTGCCTGTAATGGACGGTCCGGAGGTCCTGCCAGCATAACCGCAGGCCTCCCCACGAACCAAGCGTGTGCAGTAGAGAGGAACCTGGAGGAATGTGAGAATTGAAGCAAGTCTGTGCTGGAGGAAGAAGGAGTGTATATACAGGGGTGTATATAGAAGGTCCCATGTTCTTGATACATTGGGCATCCCACAGTCATCCCTACCCCATCCAAGTTTTATCCCCTAATAAAACAAAAAAACAGAGTACCGGCCTGTTCTGTGACTCAGAATAAAAGGAACTGTGTGATTGAGGGCAGAGTGACAGGTGGACTACAGCAACCAGCCACCCCTAAGGGGGACCTTGGCTACAGGTGTAAATAGCAATGAGGATGTGCAAAGTCCGGTAACCTTCAGCAAACCATCAGAAACAATCTATGAAAGGATTAGACTACACCAAGCTGAGGTTTCTTGCTGTGTGTAACTGCATTTCACATATTCTAATTGCCATTAACTGTTAGGTAATAAACATTAAATAAATTAAACAGACGAAGTTTGCAGGGCAAAATGCAGCACGGAAAAAGAGTAAGTAACTTAGTAAATGTCATGATTTTATCTGCCAAGTCATGTGCAGCAGGCAGTTAGAATTGTGATAAGCATAGGCTGGATTTAAACTTAAAATACCACTTTGACTGTCACGCACAGTTACAGAAAAAAATCTGTAAATACAATGAAGTTGTTTAAGGTACATGTCCAAACCTGACTACAGAGATTACTTAGCAGGAATCCAGCTTCTATGTGCTGCATATCGTATTATATACATTTCACCCCGTGAATTAAACAACAAAGAAAAGCATTCCATTCTTTGAAAAGTCATGGAAATATGAATGCACAGTCAGTTATTTGTTCCTAATGGTAAAATGCTATGATTATAGAGCATGTATGGTGTTTGTCTAGGCTGGGCTTCATATCAAGATGCAATACGCATTTGTCAGTCTGGTTATACATTCCACAGCGCAACATATTCAGAATTTCATGTCACTGACAAAGTCTGTCAAAGCACTTGGTTTTCTCTGCTTGATGTATTAAATATTAAAATGTGTGTGCTGTCAAAACTTTTTTTTTTTACATTTGAATGGAGTAGAAAAGGTTTAGAATCCATGACACATTTTTTTTTTTTTTGCTATCTGCATTCCTAATGACAATATTCATCCTATCTATTTATTCTGGGGATACTTGTTTGGGCCATAAAAAATCCAAAATGTTATAGTACTAAATAGTACAGTACTAGCTTTTGTGACAACTAAGTGGGAAACTCTTATCACTTTGTAAAGATTTCCTATTCCCGTTGCATTTTCAAGATAGGAAGTTAGGGAAAATCTCCCAAACAGGACAAAATCAACAAAAAAAAAAAAAAACAACTTTATTTAACCCTTCCCTACTGTAAAAACTAAAAAGAAAAGTTTAAGCTATATATATGATATCATTCATATTTTATGAGCCAAGTCTGGTAAAGTTCCTTTGAAACAAAATACCTTGTGGGAGATTTACTAAAACTGGTGCACTGTGCATTGTAGCCAATCAGCTTCTAACTTCAGATTGTTCAGTTAGGCTTTGACAATAAAACATGGGAGCTAATTGGTTTCTTTGCAGGGATACACCAGATTTTGCACTCTCCGGTTTTCGTGCTTCTTGTGGGTGATAACCAATAAACCACTTTATTAAAACAGATTTAGTCTCCCCGTAGTATTAGTCTCCCAGTTCATCCTCTGTATTCAGTTGCTGGCAGAGACAGAGCACTTCTCACTCTAAAATACAATATAGCATACAAGTATTGCCACACTCTGTATCCAACTCCAGTGTAATGTAAATGAAAGACAGGCTCCAGCTCAAATTCCCATCCATAGGTCACACCGCTCTGACATGTTTCACATCATGTTTGACATGATCACATTGGGCTGAATCATATGAGTCAATAAATCACTATGTCTAGCATGCTGGTCATTGTTGCATACATGATAAATTTACATTACAATGAAGATTTTAAAATAAAAGTATTGCATATGTGTTTGCATTCACATGTATGGACCCTAAAGCCTACATTCAAGCATTGCTTGTGGGGGCTAGCTGGAAATTGTAAAGGGTTAAATGTAGGAGCAAGAAAATGGGTATGTGCTTAATGATTCTTTGATGATTTCTTTAATTAGATTACCCAAAAGTTTATTTGCGCCATGTAACAGTAGAATGAATTCCATTTGCGGTGGCCTGGGGACAGTATTTACTGTCCACACCCATTAGTTACCAATGTACTGAATAAAAAAATACCAACATTTCTACACAAATGAATACACTGCTGTCCTTCAACATTGCTACAATGCCCTGGAACAAATAAATGTCTTGTGTTTGGTAGTAGTGCTTTGATAGTAATGTAAGTCAAGACTCCAAACCACAAAGCCACTCAATGGGGTTGATTTTCTAAAGGCAAATAGACTCTTCACTTTGCAAGGGAAGTTGCACTTTGTGCGGGATTTTTCCCAGAGCTTAGTGCATGAGGTGAAGCTCTCCTGACCACCATCATTCGGTCATGTACAAGCAAAAATACAGGGGTTTTTTTCCTTGCACGTTATTGGGTATTCTTTGAAAAGTGACTTCCCCTACAAAATGCACAGCCTATTTGAATTTTGTAAAGTAGCCCTAAATATGAGCGTTACTAAAAACATAAAATTTGTCACATCAATAAAATTCTGAACTACCTTACACAGTGCACTGTACAGACCGGTGTTTGTACACAGCTATGTATGAAAGAAACTAGCAATAAATCTTGGAGGATATTTAATTAGTGCAATATATAAGGTACCTTGCCATTCTTATAGATATACATATAGTCATTTTAGAAAACAGCATGCTACGTACAGGATTTTCAAGTAATTGTCAGCAAAACAGCCAATATTGTTTACTTAACACCTTGGAAAGTTTGGGGCACCAATTTAACAGTTCATTTTTGGTTTCTTTAAAATTCTCTAGTTTTTACCAACCTTTATAAAAGTAACAGATTCTACTCACTGGCATCACAGACCTGGAAAACAATGCAAGAGATTGTGAAGAGGGAGGTGATGGGTGAGAGATGATACAAATGTAAGCAATTTAGAGAGATTTACATGCAGAGATAGTACACAGCTCACTTGTTTCCACAAAGAAAGCCTGCGTAAGCATTTGGCCAGATCACGCTGTATAGGTGTCTGAAAGGATGCATTCACCTGCATTTTGGTAGGGTACCATATTCATACAGGACACTTTGAGTACTGCTAATGAGGAGATCAATATTTCATTTATTGTGGATACATCTCAAAAATGGCCTCTCTTCTAGGCCAATTTCTAATGAAGCAGCTGTGTCCTTTGAATTAAACTCCATACATACTAAAAATTCACGTGAGCATTCATATTGGTCTTTCTTCATTTCAAAAACATCTGAATGGGCAAGCAAAAATTCCAAGAATACTCAGTGCATACATTTGTTTATGGCTCCATTGGGGTCTGTGTCCATAGATATCCAGTAGAGGAGGATCTGTATACTGTATATATACATATATTGTATATCTATATATAACATGTAGAAAGACAATGTCATCAAATAAACCCCATGTGTACGAGTTTCCTTGTACAATGCTTAGGGCTGGCTTTACCATAAAACACAGTAGGCCTGTCAGCAACTCATATATATACTTTGGCTTTACGATTGCAAAGTGGATTTATATATAAAGCATTTTTCTAGAAACATACATTATTAAAACGTAGCTATTGCTTCTTCATTAAAAGAAACATAGAGGAAAAGACAAATCCTAATCAGTTTTGTGTGAATACACCTTGTCAGAGAAATAGACCTGTGTCTTTAAGCTGCAAAAGCACAGCGGCTTTTCCCTGTATTTTTGTTGTGTGACACTTTTTTCTCATCATCAGCAGAAATACAGTAAACTTATATATGTTTTATTGGCATAAATTTGTAAACCAGATTAGGACCAGTATAACAAGATGGCATGTGCAATAGATGTGATCACTAGAATAAAATTATGCAGCGCTAGTGTTTCCAAATAACAAATCAATACATTAAATACATTGAAATAATGATACCCTTATGCAGGTTCTGTGGCTTTGTTCCACTTGCTCCTATGTGGATTATCACATAGTAATACACCAACACTGGTAGATGAGACCAAAGGCAAATAGTTAATAAATAAATCAGCAAACAGGAACAATAAAAAAGAGACTGAAAGTGTAGTCCCAGTCCACCAGTAACAAGCAGTGCATATAAGGGAAGATGAAGACACCTCTGTGTACACTCTTCCCTTACCAAACGTTAGATCCCAGGTCCTGATGATGGTATAGTGAATAGCAGGAGAATATTCAATGCTATTCACTATACCATTATCAGGACCTGGGATCTACCGTTTGGTAAGGGAAGAGGTGTCTTCTTCTTCCCTTATATGCACTACTTGTTACTGGTGGACTGGTCTCATCTACCACTGTTGGTGTATTACTATGTGATAATCCACATAGGAGCAAGTGGAACAAAGCAACAGAACCTGCATAAGGGTATCATTATTTCAATGTATTTAATGTATTGATTTGTTATTTGGAAACACTAGCGCTGCATAATTTTTTCCAGTGATAATCGTATAGGTTGTGTATCTGCACATATGCTTAGCAGCTGGTGAGATCAACATACAGAGTTCACCTAACACCGGGAGTGCAGATACTTAATACTTCTTAATAGATGTGATCACACCAGAGGTGTATTAGGTGCCCATGGTTGTACCTAAAGGCTCCAGTGGTAGAACTGCAGACTGGCCAATATTCATACTTTAACCTGGTTTCTCTGTTTTGAGTACATGTTAAGAAGATATTTGGAAAAGTCTGGAGCTTTAAATACAAGAAAAAACAGTCACTTCCAGCGCTAAAAGACTGCCATGGTAAAAGGAACCAGGACATCAATGTTTAAAGACCAGGCAGATGCTGCCCTCCTCGGATGGGGTAATCTACTAGAAACTGGAGTAAAACTGACGTGTTTCGGAGGCATACCCCCTTGGGCAGCTTAGCTCTGAGGAAGGGGGTACTCCCCCGAAATGCATCAGTTTTCCTTCGCTGTGTTCCGCATTGTACCATGCAGTGGTTTTATGGCTTATTGAGAGATGTCACTTTGTGAGTATTCACTTGTAAACCATTTAAATATTTATTAAATGTCTCTGGTAATGCACTAGGTGTGGGCCCCTTTCTTTTCTCTTGTTTTTCCAAGGTCTGGAGCTTTAGTAAATAGATCTTCCTAATAGAAATTGTAGTTTCTCACCCTTTCATGGCTATTGCTGCCTCACATGTATGTAGTTCTGGCAATGTAGTCAACTCACCCGCTTAAAGCTCCATTCATTTCTTATATCTAAAGCCAAAAAGGATAAAAATTGTGGCAGCAGAGGCAGGGGCAGCTGTGAGATTTATACACTGGTCTCCTTGAAAGTTACAAGCAGAGGTCAACATAGGGTAGACTTCGCTTTTAATGCTTCAAAAGCAATATAAATAGCAGAATTAAAGGAGGTCATAAAAAAGCCAACCTGAAGATGGAAAGTCACGTAAATGGTTCAGAGTTATAATTATTTGACACTAGCACTGAAACAATGTTCTTCATATACTCAGCCACTAAGCTCCATAAGCTACTACTTCTCATGTGCTAATTCTGTTCTGAAGGTGCTTCATGGATAAAACAGTTGTAGGGAAAAATTAGTTGTGCAGTGAGGCACAGCAGATAGAAACTCATCAAAAGGAACCAGCTTCAACCATAATACAAGTCAAACAGGTTCTTTGAGCCTCCCAGTGAAAAACATCAATAAACTTGGGAAACGAGTGTATTTCATGTTTTATTATGTGTAGCAGAGACATAGTATAGGTGAAGTATGATCCTTTAATATCAGCTCTCTAATAACAGGGCTACTTTTATAAGGAAACAATAGAGATGGTAAATAGGGGCCTAGCTTCTTTAAGCCACAGAGAACATGGCTGTGACTACACAAAGCTGTCTTTTGTTTTCCTTTTTTTCTCATCCTTACCGATTTACACTCTGAGCTTTTTTGCTTCAGCTGGTAATGGGTCTGTGTGATATACATAAGTAACAAAATAAGAACTCCCATTGAATGCAGTTTGCTGAAAATCACACACTCCGTTAAACCGAGCATTTATTGGTTTTCAGTTTTATGACCTCTGTGTTATTTCTGGCTCCTCTAATAGGTTTGAAAAATGGTTCAAATATGTTACTAAGGACATTCACACTTACTCAGCATTTTCAGACATGCTGCAGAGCACATTTGGTGGAATTCCCACTCCACCGAGCCTGGCTGTGCAGTGGCTGACTTCACATGTAGAAATGTTAATCCCTTCCTTGCCAAAGCAATCACAAGTCCGCTACAGTTTACATTCTTTAGCTCAAAAAGCATTGTGGGTAGCTCTAGGAAACTTAATACAACTCTTACAGACTTGGATCTAGATGCATACCCATGCATACACATAAACAGAGAGATAAATAGATAGAAAGCAAAGATAGATAGATAGATAGATAGATAGATAGATAGATAGATAGATAGATAGATAGATAGATTAGATAGATAAATAGACTACCTTTTTTATATAAATGATTATTATTATTATTTATTTTATTATTGGTAATTAGGCAGTTACCTACGAGGCAGGCAATGGCCAAATTACATGCTAAAGGTCAAAGATCTAAACCAGTAACACTCAACAGATACAGACACTTTGTTAGCTAACTAATGTTCATTCTAGTAATTACTTAGGAAATGGTGAATTTACTGAAGCTGGAGACTGCCGAACACACAAACATGTACATAATATGATTGACCCAGATTTGTGTAGGTGATGGCTTCCTCTGAGATGAAAGATACATCCAGGAATAAAGCCCAACTCATTCTAATTTTCGAAAGATAAATAAGAGAATGGTATTGCTTTTTTAATATTGTCTCTTTCCTCAACAAAAAGATTTCCCCTTACTTCCATTCCAAGTAACACAGGGACAAAAAATGAGAATGTGTAATGTCACCAGGACAGGAAGACACAGAGAGCAATGAAAACCTTACAGATTTCCTAGTTACACCACTTTACTGAATACATGTGCTTTTGTTGCTGCTCCTGACCTTAAAGTGGTTATAAACTGCTACCATGAAATATGAACAAAGCATATCCCTCTATAGCGCTTACGCGTCTCTATCCAGAGCACTAAGTATGATTTCTGTCTGCCGCCTCTTTACTCTGCTATCCGAATGAGTTACTTCTGACAAGTTTTCCTGACACTGAGGCTGGATTCACACCTGTCCGGTGCGAATTCCAGCCTGTCTGCTGCCGGGAAGGGGCGGAGCCACCGTTTGGTGGCTCCTGTCCATTCCCACAGCGCAGCAGCTGCAGGGGTAGAGATGGGGAGGAGCCACGAGCAGGGGAAATATTCCCGTTCAGTGCCGAGTGCATCTCCGTGTTAGATGCGCTCCCATTGATCTCAACGTGCTGGGAATTCGCAGCGCACTGCACAGAAAAGGCACATGTTTTTTGTGCAATGCGGAGTGCGAATGCACCGCACTTATGTGAACCGGACACATTGAAAACAACGTGTTTTCAAGTGTCTTGCGAATTGGATGCGGTTTAAGCCACATCCAATTCGCATAGGTGTGAACCCAGCCTGAGAGAAAAAAGGTGACAGGGGATGGATCTCCAGCACACAGCCTATGACTGACAGCCTCAGATATGTACCTGTGTGCTGTGTGAAAGGGGTGTGTCCCTTCCCTCCAATCAACTCTCAGATCTCCTCAATGAGCTCTGCAGAGTATAACTTGAACTCCCCGCCCCTGTTTTCTGAAAGCTTAGACAAGCTGTATAAATTCTGTACTTTGAACTAATGTAGAGGAGCGAGGCTGCAGATAAACAGGTCCAACTTACAACTATGTAGGAAGATTTGTTTCCCTGTGTATCACCTGAGGCTAGTCAGGTCACTGGGTATATGTAAAGGTCAACAACCGCTTTAACAGAGATATCCTTTTGACTCCTGTCCATGTTTACATGTTGCTACCAACAGTAATAAAAAATTACAGTGACCCTGCAGTGTGACAAAAGGCTATAGTAAGCTCCACCAACCTCCCTGCCTCCAGAGAGTGCCTCTTTATGATCAGTTCCCCCTTTCCTGGGGCCGAAGCCTACAGAGAAACCCCATCTTCCAGAGTATTGGAAAAGAAGCAAAGTCCCTTCACCATTTGCACTACTTGCATTGCTCAGTTACAAGTCACCAGGTCCACGTTCTGTTAAGCACTGGATTAGGGGGGCTGGAGTAGGGGGGGGGGGGGTAGAGGTGGTAGTTGCCCAAACCTCTGCAATTAACAACTTTGACAAAGTTTATTTGTTTTGGATTTCTTTGGGCTTCAGTGATGGTGTCAGGAAGAGATATAGATCACTAATATATTTGGGGATAATTTATTATAGTCTCTGCTCAGCTTGGGAAAGTGTCCCCACCTTCCCTGTCTCAGTGGCACCCCAAGCTGTCACAACAGAGAAAATAAGGAAAATCATCCCAAAGGGGATGCAGACATAAAAAAAACCCGAGAGAGGCTCTATTGCCTCATTACTTTACTAAAAAAAATGGTTTACTGCTGTTGGTGTCTCGGCTCCCCTCACTCCCTGTCCCAGTGACTTTCTGTCAAGGGAGAGAAAAACAGGCAGGCATAAGGAAAAATACGAGTGATTCTCATTGTACACTGTACAAAATTAAATAAAAAAAAAAACTAAAAAATGTTTTAGTTGGAAGCAGCATTTTTGAGTGAGTTTCAAGTAAGCAATTTATTCCTTCTGGATGTGTGGTCACTTGAAAATCTGCCACTTGCTTCACTATACTAATTTGAAAACCTGGCAACTGACTGAAGAACTTTCATAGACTATCCTCCTGTACTGAGCAAGGAGGTTATACTTAGCACAGATGTCATATTATTCATCACTGGGTAGGCATGGGAAAATTGGTTACAGGTTGGCAAGGCTTTGCCAAAGTCTGCAGCATGCAGCCAAATGTATCAGTTTTATTTTATTTTTATTTTTGTCTGTCTGTGTACACTTGGGGAAATTTCCCTTTGCTTTCTGTCCCTGAGACACAAAGGGAATTTAGCAAAGATTTCCCAAAGCGAGGGAAATTCCTTTGTTTAATAGTTGTCCCCAATAGATTTCCCAATTGGAATTTTCCCTTCACCTCTTATTCTAAGGACATCTATAAAATATTGGATTCCCCTCTCACTTTATATTTCCGTGACAATGGTCATCAGTACAAATAGAGGGGTGAATCTCCCCAATGGGGGAGACAGCAATACAAACTTGACAGAGGGTTTAAACCCTCCCTACACTATCAAAAACATAATAGATTTCCTCAGAGATCAACTTTAATTACTTTCTTTTTGATTTCTTTCCTTAACAGCGATGAACTTACAAGATTAGATTTAAAGAAGCTGCCAGCACTTCCAACTCAGGCCCTAAAGGAACATCCTTCCCTTGCTTACTGGTAATAATTCTAGTCACGTAATAATGTTCAAGTGTCTAAGTACATTTTCAGAATTTTTTTCTTGCTTTAATTTATGTGTGCTGCATTTCTAAGATATTAAATTCCACTTCACATTGTTACGTCTAACATACACATAAATTAACTCAAATGCAATATTAGAAAACCAGTGATTGGAGTTCATTATACAATCGTGTATGTGTGCACCTAATAACAGCTGTATTATATGAATTATTTATACAAAAAAAAATGAGTATTAACCCCAATAGATTTGGGTGGTTTATTTAATTCCCTTTGTATAGACATAATGGTGGTATTTACTAAACTGGAGCACCCAAAATCTGGTGCAACTTTGCATTGTAGCTAATCAGCTAACTTCAGCTTGTTCAATTACGATTTGGCAATAAAACCTGGAAGCTGATTTCTATGCACAGCTGCACCAGATTTTGCCCTCTCCAAGTTTAGTAAATCCCCCCAATGTACATAAACTATCTGACTGCATGTGTATGCACAGCAATAACCATTGATCCAAACCTTGCATTTTTTTTCAGCGAGGACAGAGTTATAGAATATTACAAGAAGTTAAATGGACAGACCAGAGGACAAGCTATTGTAAAGTAAGTTTTCTGTTACCGATAAATGCAGTTGATTATATCATGTACACAGGGTAAAATTTATAAATAGGCACAGTATGCAGAGGCACAAAGGCAGCTTATCTCTGTACAATTATCATTCATGCATTTTCCCATCATTGCTGGAAATACAGTTACTGTATCTCATATAAGCTTATTACACATCCCAGAATTTTTAAACAGGTTCAGAGCAGTAAATCAAGGAGATGTTATATGAGGTGATGCCAGAAGATCAGTGTTGATTTGGGCAACAAAGCCTGCTTGCCTAAAGATCCAGTCCTGCATATATATATATATATATATATATATATATATAATGTAAAAGTAATTAAGAACAAATGGCAAATCGAATGTGGAAATGTTATGGAGCCATAGAACACTACATGTGTGGTAATATTTAAGGCTATAGAACACAAGAATTGCCCTGTAAGGGCGTGTTTATTTCAGCAGGGCTTGCAAATTCCTGGTTTTAATATGTGTTAAAGCAGAACTCTGGGGCAAAAAGATTTGCCCTTGCAGTGGGTCCCATGCTCCTTTGCTCATTTTACCTGGGGATGATGAAAAAGGCTATATACTTACCTTATTCCAGGCCCCCGGAGCCTACACCTTTTTCTGCAACTGGTCCCCTGAAGCCACTGGTTGCACCTCTCAGATGTCATCCTGTACAATGTACTTGTACGGCGGGCTGTACGCAGCACATGTGGCTTCCCGAACATGGGAAAGCGTGGGAAAAATATGCTAGACATATAAGATGCCTGTTAAAACCCTGTGTACATAAGTCTATGAACTGTTTGTATTGTATCACAGGAAACAGATACAAACTTTTCTCTAAGGCCGGCCATAGACGGAGCAATTTTCTTTCCTGTAACCACAGCTTGCAGGAAAGAAAATCACTCGATTCTCCCATCAACACAGTTGTTGTTGATGGGGGAATCCCTCCTGCAGACCCATTGTGTTCTTCCGGTGGGGTGGTGGTGGGGTATAACAGCTCCTAGCAATAATCACTTGTATAATCAGGCAAGCTGATTATACACAAGTTGATTGATTAATCAACTTGGGTACATTCAGCCTGCCCATACATGGTTAGAATCTCAGCCAAGATTCGAACCGTCAATGGCTGGCCTAACAGTTAATTTTTTCTGACATCTTGTGTTAGACTGCCTGTTGCAGTTCTAATTTCAGCTGATTCTTATAAAAAAAACATTTATGAAATGAAGCATCATATTAGCTGAAGTGACCATAGATACCCATATTTCTGAGTAAGGCCTCTTGCACACAGTACTGATTTCTGAACATCTGTTATTCCTGGCATAAAAAAACATAAGAATGGGCTGTATAGCACATGCCTGTATTTTTGCGTGTTTGTTGGTATTCGCACGTAAGCGTACACACGCAAAAATTATTTTACCTTTTTTTTCATATAAAGGAAGTGTGCCATACATGCATATTTGTGCATATATGCATGTAAACACTGACGGGCAACGCAGATTTCTGGGAGGGAGTTACTGACCTATACGCAGCACATGTTTATACGCCTGTGTGTACATGCACATGGAAAACAATAGTCTGCATTTATATCAATGAAAGACCTGTATGCCAAAAAAACGCTGCATTTTTAAGCTTTAGTGTGTAAGAGGCCTAAAGGTGAAAGTCAGCTGGGTAAAATATAATTTTCTTTAAAAACCTTCTGTGGGTACATTCTTTAGACCTTTTTGTTGGATATAAAGTCCATTGCTCTGGACCAATGTTTCTCAACTCCAGTCCTCAAGGCGCACCAACAGGTCATGTTTTCAGGATTTGCCTCAGATGAAATGGCTGTGGTAATTACTAAGGTAGTGAAACTGATGAAATCACCTGTGCAAAATAATGGAAATCCTGAAAACATGACCTGTTGATGTGCCTTGAGGACTGGAGTTGAGAAACACTGCTCCGGACAACCATGTTAAATACAGCATGTAGTTATCAATACAGAATAAAGCATTGCAGCAAAGACACATTGTATATATACAGTATATATATATATATATATATATATATACACGCACACAATTGTGTACTGTGATCTGTAACAGGTCAAAATTTAACAGATTTCCTGCTGAAAGTCTTTGCAGCCATTAGAGAATCATTGCTTTTAAAGCGCTAGAATGATAGGAGTTGCTGTATGCTGAGCCAATAAAAGTGTATCTTAATAAGTAACATATGATTTTTATTTTTCAGTTACATGAGTATTGTCGAATCCCTTCCCACGTATGGAGTGCATTATTATGCAGTTAAGGTAAGCTAAACACTTGTAAATTTAAGTTTCTGCCTGAAATTTGAAATAAAGAGGTTTTTATCAGGTGCCAAAGTGAGCGACAAGTGTATATATTCTAGTTTGATGAAATAATTATTCTGTATAAAATATTTGGTAAGTCGCTTAGAGTCAAACATATAGCACTATGATCAAGTAACTTTGCTTAAATACATAGAGATTTAGGCTTTAAATTTCTGTTCAGACCTGTAAACGGTTTTGCACAAAACTTGCAGGTATGGCAACCAATTAATTTCAGTGGGCTACTCTTCCCACAAGAAACGTAGGAAAGAAGTCCCTTACCCTTTTTTTAAATTGTGCTGCACCAAGCCGCATGGTGCTTTCATGTGCAAAATCGCGCCACAGGTGCCATTGCTTGGGGGTGCCACTAAGAATTAATGGCACCTCCATGCATTATTTCTCTGTGGTTCAGGAACGCACACAGCTTTGCACATTTGCCAGACACAGAGCTGTGAACCTAGCCTTAAAGTGATTGTAAAGGTTTATTTTTTCTTTTTTTTCAAATTAAAATAATATTAATAAGTTATACTTGTCTGTTCTGTGCAATAGTATTGCACAGAGTGGACCCTCACCTCATCTTCTGGGGTCTCCCTCCTGCATTCTAGGCTACTCCTCTTCTCCAAGTGCCCCCATAGCAACCTGCTTGCTATGGAGGCACTTATGTAGCATGCTCCCAAGCCAGGCTCTGTATGTCCATAGACTCACTCAATCCCTCCTTACTGGATTTGACTGGCAGTAGCAAGAGCCAATGGTAAAACAAAGATATACATGTAAGCTCAAAGTGTTACTAAACACAGCAATATAAAAACAATTCATCCCCCACCCCCCACCCCACAGTGCACACAGCTTCTAAATCTTCTTTTTATATGCAAATACTGCTGCTATATACCTTTTTTTATCTGAATATTGCAGTCAGATGATAAACTGCAAGTAGCCAGGGCTTCCACAGTGTTCATATAGGAGGAGATTTCACTCTCTGATGATCTAACTTCCTTTGCATAAGTGACCCTTCACCCACAATCCGGCCAGAGCTGATTAGTGCTTTGCCAATGACACGCTCAGTTCACAAATAAACAATCACTGCCTCTAGAAATCCACTGCAGTCTGTGTCCATGTGAAACAGGAAGATCAAACATAGAATGTGCAACCTTTCCACACTGCCTGCATGTAGTATAGTATAGTCTAATATAGTAGACAGGGCAAGAAGGAAGCATCTGGCCATACAAGATCAAACAGCCTTTTTAAACAATACAGAGGATTAACCCCTTAAGTTACACAGTGAGTATAGCAAGCATGCTATTCTGCATATACAGACAGATTTTACTGTTGTGGGTTTAGTAACACTTTAAGGGGGTTCTTTGAATTTGGTCAAGGCCCAATTTTTATCCAGTGGCATCTTGCAATAATATAGTGCAGTGGTAAAAGTCGGTTATCTACACAGTTATGTGAATTTATTGAGCAACTCATTACGGGACATTGCAGTATAAAACACTGTTGTGTGAAGAGTTCATCCAGATGCTACATTACTAAGTAGTCCATTTTGTAGTGAACAATATTTTAAGAATACTTTTCAGTACTTTATTAATGATAACTAGAAAGGCTAAATAAAATAAAGTTTAACTATTTTACAAAACCACAAGTCTTCAAAGATGACTAATTACCTGGACAGGTTTCAGGATTAGGGGGTAGTATGTGTGCAAAGACGGACAATTCTAGGACTTTCCTAAACTATGTACTTGTTCTGGATCAGTGATTCAGAAATTTTTGACGACATAGGGGTCGATTTACTAAGGGCATATTGCCTGTTTACATTCCAAGGGAATTTTCCCATAGCTTAGTAAATACAGTGAAAATTCAAGTGGAAAGATGATTTTAAAAAAATTGATTATCTTTTTCATTAACTATTGTTTCCCTCTGCGATAAAGGTCGTTGATAGCATAAAGTGAACCTGTCAACTATTTCGAAATTTTTAACGGCAAAAGTTCTGCCTAAGAGCAGATATGACATTAGAACTGATTTACAAACAGGCTGTTAACTTAGCAAGGCAATTTTCCCTTAGCTTAGTGAAGGGCTGCTGCTATGCTGTACTCTATTGTCCATGTATGTGCAAGCAAAAATACTGTGTGATTGGGTATTCTTTACAGAGTGAGTTTCCAACATGTTTACTAAGATAAGGGAAAAATCCTTTTGAAAGTAAACAGCCTGTTTGCCTTTAGTAAATCAACCCTAATGTCTCTGCTTTTACTGTTATCTGCAAAAAAAACGCTGTGTGCCACTCGGATTTAGTTTTAATTTAGTAGGGTCTTGATTTCCCTAACTTTTGGACTAAGCCCCACACACCTACTAGCCCATGTCCAATGAGAGTGCATTGGGCACTGAAATACTCTCACTGGGCAGGGAGTAACAATTGAAAAGGCCTTGACCCCTAAATGAGCAAAGTTAGCCCCAAGTAAAAAAAAAAATTAGAGGGCTGTCTGGGTAATTAAGGTAATAGCAGATGCTTTGTGGAATCTGTCAGTAGCCATGCCTTTTTTCTTTGAATTTTTTAAATGGCTGTCAAGTTCACTATAGGAATAAAAATTATATTGAATAAGGCCGTTAGTGTGTGATAGTAATACATTGACACAGCAAATCAAACAGTTTACTCAGTGCCTCCATACAATATAATGTTTTATATCCTATAAGATTTTGTGATGCGCTTGACAAGGTTCTGTGTAGACCTAAGCAATGGTCCACTATTGCACTAAGAAAAGGTTTTCAACATGACCCGTTCTGTACTAACACTCTTTATAAAGTGTATTGCAACATTTTGGTTTTACAAAGTCTTATGAATTGTTGCTGTATACCCCAATACAATGACATGAGAATTTGTCCAGATTTACATTGCCAGCACAAATCACAGACACATAACTGAGGGTTATAGTGACCTTTGCTCTCTACATTTTCACCCCTTGTATTTTCTCACTCCTTACTCCTCAGACTAACTGACTAGCACCGTCTCTAAAGAAAGAAAGAATGCTGTTGAAATATTGATAGGGAAATAGCAGGGACCTCACTTGGGATTTACATTAGTCATTTCTAACGTTATGTGGTCTGAATAATATATTTCATAGGCTGACAGGGAAGCTTTCCTAATCATAGCAGTCCACTTCCTGCTGATAAGGTCTGCAATTAGCCTATTTTATGTGAAGCATGACATATACTATATGTTAATAGGTCACTTCCACAGTATTTTTAATGCACTTTATATATTGCTAGTTTGTGAATGACTTTGTATGAATGGAGGAAAGAGCCTGCCATCCTGGTGTTGTAGACCTTGGCCTTTCAATATTCTTCAACATTATGAAGCTTGTTTGCTCACTAGAGCGCAGTATCTTCACTTTTACCAAGTCTCTTTTTATGGAAAAATGAAATAATTGTCATTGGTATCTATGTTGAACAGTTCAAATCTTGTTATCATTTCTTCAGTTTTCCAGAACCACATCTACATTTAGAGCCTCCTGTGCTCCACACAATAGTAAATTCATCATTTAATATTGATCCCCCTACGTATAGACCAATCTTCAGTGCCTTAACTCCATAGGGTAAAGTGTTGCCATTGTGAAGATTATTATTATTATACAGGATTACCCTCTCTGTTTGTACTGGCCCACCAAAGTGATGGAGTTCTAAAATTTGAATTTGCCCCCAGAAAAGGTGAGGGGAAATCTTCCAATGGGGACAACTGTTCTTCTGACAACTGTCTGAAAGGGGATTTCCCCTGATCTTGAAGTGACTTCCATTCACTGCTAAAGCTCTAGAACAGGAAATGAAAGCAAATCCCAGACTGTAAGAAATAAACTCAAAAGATATTTTATCCTTTCTAAACCTAAAAAAAGAAAAATGTGTGGCAATGCTAAAACTTTACCAGACTGCACAATGTCAAAAAATTGCTTTGACACAGCTTGATAAATTCACTGTATATTGAAGTAAACTACCTTTACTTTAGACACTCTTTTATCAGAATGCCTGCAGCTATCTGACTGCACCTATGAAACAATGATTATTTTCTGTACAGCAGCAGTTGGTAGCACTCATCATTATAACAAAGGAATATAGGTGATGTGCTGTCACATGCTGTCTGTCTTCACTATTCCACGTCCGGGCTCCCCTTTCATGCAATATTGTCTATAAGTGTTCATGACACACTATCCTGCTAACAGCTATGCTGACAGCTGTCTTAATCTTTGTAGAATAATGGAGCCAGCAATCCCAGGACTATATTTATCATGTAGGAGAGCCATGCACAAGTCTAAAATAATAATTTTACAGTGTAAATGCAGATATGGCTTTCCTAATATCATTTCCTTTTTACACTGTGTTTAATGGCAATGGGCAATTTGCTTTAAAGCTGAACACCAGGCTCTACAAATGCTAAACAAATCCTATGACAATGCCTTCCTCAGTTTCTAACTCCTTCCTGTGTTATTGCAGCAAATCCTTCATGAATACTTATTAGAGTGTTGTCAAATCCAACAGCAGGGTGGTGATTTCTGTTTTGTAAGACTGGCCATTGCTGCTTGCTCTCTATAAGCAGGCAGGCAGCCACTTAACAGCCCTACTATAGTTTGGCTTTGTGCAAAGATATCAGTGCTGGTTTTGGGGGTGGCACTGGTCTATCCATTTACTGCCCATGCATGCCTTTCCTCATCCATCCACAACCTTTTTCCCATGAATTCACATCTCCTGCAAAATTAATCAACATTGGCATTCCACATCTGCACAGAGAGCTCTTCAGGTGTAAAGGCATGCCCGGGGCTTTGAATAAAGTGAATAAGCAAAGGGCAAACATGACAGGGTGGAAAGGAAACCTGACAGTAGTGGGTTAAATTAGTTGTATGAAAGGTTAGGACTCTTACCTGATTGGCTGATCAGAGTAATGAGGAGGAGCAGGAGAGAGAGTAGTTTGGGGGGGGGGGGGTGAGGGGGCTTCACTTGCAGACAGGAAATTGGCAGAGGAACGTCCCTCCCTCCTGCCTTGATAATTTTGTTTTCTTATTTTTGCTACTGGGGTGGTCATTGGGCATATGAGTTCCTTGATGAGGGTCTAAACATGGTATCTATTGCTAAAATGATAGGACACATCTCAGGTATGGAGGACTCTGGTTGGTCTTGTTCAGTTCAGAATGACTGGGTAGTGTAGGGTGGTAGGTTTCTCTGGTCAGTTAGCATAGTCCTCAAGGTGGTGTTTGGTGGCTAGGGACAGAACCTAGCTTAATGGTACAACAAACTGCAAAGTTGTGGGAGATGGTGTCCTCAAGGATCTGCATCATTCCTTGTTTGTTTATGACTGTCTTATGTATTTGTTATTTATGATTTTGGTTTAACCCCCTGGCGGTATTCCTGGTGGAATTTCAGTACCATTAGCGGTAACCCCGACCCACACTCGGGATTGCATTGCTGGATCCAGGCTGGGTTACTCACCTTGTGCCCTGGATCCAGCGATGTCCTCCCGCGGTGTCAGCGTGTCTGTCCCTCCGCCCGATGCCTCTGTGTGCCGGGCTCCGTTCCCTGCGAGCGTCGCGGCGCACGGGGACGGAGACCGGCGGGAAATTCAAATAGTGAAACACACAGTACACATACAGTACACTGTAATCTTACAGATTACATTGCTGTATGAAATAATTTCACATCCCCTTTGTCCCTAGTGGTTTGCCCAGAGCCCTGCATGCACTTTTATATAATGTATGTGAAAGTGACGACAGCGACAATTCTGTAACTGAGCAAATTTCAGTGTTTTTGGTTTGATTACATTATTGAATACATTTTATTACTATTACGTTATTATTTCTGATAATTATTTATAGTTATTTATTATATTATAATTTATGATTTCATGTTTCAAACTTTTTCATACCGGGGATGTCTACTAGACTCTTATTTGGACAGATTTAAGTGAGTTATTGCTAAGAATTACATGCCTACAATATAAAACGCCAAATTTCCATGCAAAATAATCGTACCGCTTTCAGCACCAAAAATCTGAAATA
>BLSH010148152.1:1079228-1091689 GCA_018402905.1 Glandirana rugosa
GTGTTTATGACTGTCTTATGTATTTGTTATTTATGATTTTGGTTTAACCCCCTGGCGGTATTCCTGGTGGAATTTCAGTACCATTAGCGGTAACCCCGACCCACACTCGGGATTGCATTGCTGGATCCAGGCTGGGTTACTCACCTTGTGCCCTGGATCCAGCGATGTCCTCCCGCGGTGTCAGCGTGTCTGTCCCTCCGCCCGATGCCTCTGTGTGCCGGGCTCCGTTCCCTGCGAGCGTCGCGGCGCACGGGGACGGAGACCGGCGGGAAATTCAAATAGTGAAACACACAGTACACATACAGTACACTGTAATCTTACAGATTACATTGCTGTATGAAATAATTTCACATCCCCTTTGTCCCTAGTGGTTTGCCCAGAGCCCTGCATGCACTTTTATATAATGTATGTGAAAGTGACGACAGCGACAATTCTGTAACTGAGCAAATTTCAGTGTTTTTGGTTTGATTACATTATTGAATACATTTTATTACTATTACGTTATTATTTCTGATAATTATTTATAGTTATTTATTATATTATAATTTATGATTTCATGTTTCAAACTTTTTCATACCGGGGATGTCTACTAGACTCTTATTTGGACAGATTTAAGTGAGTTATTGCTAAGAATTACATGCCTACAATATAAAACGCCAAATTTCCATGCAAAATAATCGTACCGCTTTCAGCACCAAAAATCTGAAATAATCATACCGCCAGGGAGGTTAATAAAAGGCTGAACTGGCCATTTGACTCCACTCTATATTGGTATTGTTATTTAAAGAAAAAGGGGTGGATATGGGGGCAGGTTTATGGGAATATTGGTAAACAGGTGGGATCAGAACTACCCTTGTCATGGTTAGTACGATTGACTTGTGTGCCATCGTTCACGGGTTCAGTACAAGCATGTGACATTTTAGATTTGCTGAAAGTATTTGATAATTTAGTGGCATTTCTATTTTATAATTTAGCCACATTCTATTTTTTAATAATCAAATTTTAATAGTAAACATTTCTCCTGGGTCCTGTCACCCCTATTGATAACCTCTGTAAGACAGGGCCTAGTATATGCAGGATAGGAGAAAAGTTGATTATTAGAAATAAAATAGGTAAAATTGCAAGATGTTACTCCATCAAATTCGGTCCAAGCATGTGGGCGGATCCCAACCATATGGTCGTGATCTTTCCCAGGCCTGGAATGGCTCTGTGATGTCAGCCAACAGCAGGCTTCAGCCCGCTGTCTGCTGAAAAGGGGTCACAGGCGTGCAGAACGAACTGCACTCCTGTGATCCATAGAAGAAGTACAACCAAACAAGCTTTGGCTGTACTTCTCCTTTAAGAGCACTGTGTTTTATTTCTGTCTGCTGCTTCGTTCCTCTGCTAATTTACAAATCTTTTAATAAATGCCGCTTCTGCCGTTTGTTTCTTTTTCATAGGATAAACAAGGAATTCCATGGTGGCTGGGACTTAGCTACAAAGGTATTTTCCAATATGATCACCACGATAAAGTGAAACCACGAAAGGTATGTGTCTTATCATAAAAACCCTTACAGAGTCCAGTATTGTTCAGGATGTTTTGCTTTATTATTTGGGAGTATTTCTTTAAAGGAAATGTGTACTGAGAAAAATACAGGAAGCTCACTTTCTTCTGGAATTGTAGTTGGCTCTATCTAGCTTGAATGCACAATCATCCATCCACTGGCTGGATATTTCGAGAACAATTGGCCACTGGCCTGGAACAAGCATGCTGCAAAGAAAGTCAGAGTTAACTTAGAACATCTATTCTACATACTAGGGCTAGGTCTATGACACCGCGTTTTGAAGTCCTTGGATTAGTTTGTTTTCAAAGAAACTTGGTACAGGAGCCACTACTTCTGTATGTCTCCTGTTTTTCCTAGAACATTCCTGGAGTGTGTAGCTAAACATATCACACTGAGATGACTTGCAGAAGTCCATAGAGAAGGATTATGGTGAACTGAACCACAAATACTTAACTGGCACCTAAAAGAGTAACAGGATGCACAATGATGCATAGCTGTTTTTTACATGATTAAAACAAGGCTCTAATCAGTGGCTATACACATAGCGATTTGTGATCAATACAAGTACTAGCGATTGCAGTAAGTGCTTCACACACAGTTTGTTCTGCAATAGCATGAGCGACTAAAATTATCAATAGAAAATACAGGCTATCAGTCATAAATCTGGATGATTGAAAACAATGGGAGGCTGGCAAGAAGCAATTACCTGCAAATGATCAGCCCTGGATGCAAACTGTCTGCATCCAGTGCCCATCATTTGCAAGTAAATTGCTCCATGCACACTTACATGTGAGCGGTTGCAGGAACTGTCAGCCTCCCATTGTTTACAATGGGGCTTGCACCCCCAGCTAATAAGAGTGAACCCCATTGGGTCTCCCATAATTGATCTCAAAGGGCCCCATTTGCAGGTGTGAGTAAGGCCATAAATATTACAGAGAGATGGCCTCTAGACTTTTCAAGAGTACAGACCTACAGATACTTGGGTGAAACTGAACAAACGAGGAAGATGCATAAAAAATGTTTCAATTTTCTAACAATTGTAACCGTTTTTTTCAGTTTTTGATCCTTGTAATGTCTGCCTTAAATATGGCAAATTTAAATATATAACGTTTTGGGGTAGGTTTCCTTGTTCCAGTCACCAGACTGCTGGTTTGAAATGTTAGAAAATGATCTGTACCCAAAGGCTTTAGAATACCTATTGATGGTCTTTTGCTCCCTTGCTCTTTTCTGTGTTTTCAAGCAACAGTCAGGGCATTTGTTCAATGCAAATAAGATTACAATGGGGTATCACAATTTGAAATATACAGCTACAATTACCCTTTTTAGGTACATTTTGATTATCAGTCATCTGTTTGTCTGGTGTCAAGAAAAATGTACCTTTGGTACTGCTCATTCCACCTGAATGCATGATATACACATCCATTTGAATTGATTTGAATAGAGAACTGCATATCAATGTAGCATACAGGGTTTCTTTTTACTATGTATTGAAATGCAGCATGTTGGTGGGAACAGCCTGTTGAAAACAGCAGATTTTTATGTCCATGAATTTTACCTGTACTGGGAAATGCAGACAATGCTCCTGGTAGGAACAAACTCCAAAAAGCCCATGTACCCTCATAAGACACATTACGCATTTGTACATGAGTAACGTGGGAACAAATCAGCAGTCCTGTGGTGTAATTAAATGCCTGGCCGGGTGGTTACCGTTTCTTTGAAAAAAAATTCAATGGACTTCAGCCTAATATTTACTGTAGGCATTACACTATGCAATAGGCAGCTTTACCATCATCCAACCACTTCTGTCTTCTTCCAGCTACACAAAAATAAGCATAGATTCTTTGCCATATTGAGTTTATAGCCAAATTGTGCCTGCACATCCACTTTTATTCAAAGTAGTACTATGGGTGATGTTTAGGGTTTTACCATAAAGCGGATCTAATAAATCAATGTAAACTACAAGGTAACACTTGGTACCAACTTTTCACATGCACAGTAGATAGCGTCATTTACATTTAACAGAAGTTCCATGGACAAAGAAGGTGTCTGTGTTGGCCTAGACCCCTGCAGATAAATTGGTGTTCCCCTCCTCAGTTTATGGTCTGTAAATATCCACATCCAAGCTGTAAATTGTTTCAGACAATAAATGTCAGAATTTGTAGATTCCACATGATCTCACAAAGCTAACGCTGCATGGCAAAAATAATATGCAATATGACAAGTAACACAAATCACCATAATACAACTGTTGTAGATCCTCTTGCAGACTGGCACACTGAAACTAACATAAATGCTGTAATCACATGTACATTTTTGTCAAATTTAAATTACTTCCAAAAAGTAGTTAAACAGGTTTTAGTTGATTGGTAGAAAAGCAGGACCTTGTAGATTGTGATGTGGTTTTCAATGTACTGTTTTTATGTAATTTCAATAAAACAGAGGTCTTCAAACTTTCTAAGCAAATGGTCAGGTTACTGTCTTTCAGAATTTAGGGGGGCTGGATTGTGGCCTGGGAGGGGGAACAGGCTGGTCAATGGCAGCAAAAAAAGTTACACAAT
Organism: Glandirana rugosa; assembly: GCA_018402905.1. NCBI lineage: Eukaryota > Metazoa > Chordata > Amphibia > Anura > Ranidae > Glandirana > Glandirana rugosa. The sequence continues at coordinate 1,083,331 of BLSH010148152.1, forward strand.
GCTTGTGGTCAGTAGGAGGAGGAATGGCGCACCCTTATTGGTATCAGTGGGAGGAATAGTGCTCCATTGTTGGTGTAAGTGACAGGAATTATGCCCCACTGTTGGTGTCAGTGAAGCCCAATAAAGGCTAGCAAAGGGCTACAGCTTGTAGACCACTGGAACTCAATGTAGCATACTATCATTATTATTATACAGGATTTAAATAGTGCCAACGGTTTGCTCAGCGCTTTACAAAATGCAGGCAGACTTTACAGTTATAATACAATTTGGTACAAGAGGAATCAGAGTTGTAACTGGAAATAAAACAGATCAAAATAGTAAAGGAAACAATGTCTAGATTAATTAGAATTTTGTATTAACACTGATATTCATTTTTTTCTATGTTCTGGTATTAATGTAACTAAATGCAAAATGTAGGGAAGGTAATATCATTGATATAGGCAGATATTGTCATAATCTTGGCATTAAATAACTCTGTTGCTGAAAAGAAATATTGCAAAGGAAACAAATAATACCTGTCCTACTGCCTTTGCTGCAACCTCGTTGTTCAGCAACGAAAGAAGCAAGCTAAAAAACCTTCTGAATTTCACACTTCGAGTGCGTTGGATGCTAGTGTCCCAAGCGCTGTGCTCTGTTGTTTTTTTTTTTTTTTTTTTTTCTCACCAGCCCCTATGTCGCTACAGGACACAGTAGTGACAGAGGCGCCTGCACTGACCTTCTGTATAATGAAATGCAACAGCACAGACAGAGAGGACTTCTTTTCAGCTTTTTTAAATTAGCAAAAGAGTCACTTTCAGGACTTGTTCCACACTGGATCAATGAAAGTCACAGCTAGGGGAAACATAGAAAACAATTGTCTTCTGAGTGCCCTGTTCACACTACAACACTGGTGTGATGTACATTTGGGTGATAATGCAGGCTGGACCACTGTATGGTACCACAATGCAGCGCAACACTTCAAAATAAAGTTAGAAAAGAAAGAAAACAGTGTGATGCCCTGAAACGTGCATCTTACTGCTGCTGCCTGCACTGTACAATGCCACATTTTACTGTGCAAACAAGTGTGAACCAGCCCTCAAGGATCAGTTTGGAGTATACAAAAAACAAACATTCATATTCACCTTCAGATGAGCACTCATATGGCAGCTGATCAGTCAACTCTTGGTCTGCGCACATCGGTCTCTGTCAAGTGCTCTGCTCCAGCATTTACTGAAGCACCAAGCTGGGGAGGGAGTGGGTGTAGCATGCCCCAGCTCTAAGTTGTGTGCTAGAAGGCAGAGCCAACTATCAATCAGACAGATGGATGGATCCCAACAATATTGTTGCAATCCTTTCTGAACTTTAACCCACCATCAGCTAGCTCAGGACCACAGAAGAAAGCTGATAAATGTGCTCCTGTGACCCAAAGGAGATGTATGGCCAAAAATGGGTTTGCCCATACTTCTCTTTTAAGGATGAACTGCAAGCAGATATTTAAAAAAAACATGAATACAGTTATTTAATTGTGAAAATATATTTAAGCTTTTAAGTGAAAGGAATGGACCAAAGTTAAAGACAGAAAGGTCTCTACTATTTTGCACAGTGTTGTCAGTCAACAGTTTGAACATGATTACAGGAAGAGAAAGCAGAAAGATGAACTCATTTATCAGTGTGATATTTTCCCTTCATTGTTCAGTCACAGGTTGGGGTCAAGTTTGTGTCCAGCTGTAATACCTAGCTGTAGAATGTAAAAGTGAGGCCACTGACCTGGGTATGCTATTATGGACCTATGGGCCTAAATCACAAGACAGTCAGAACTAGCTGTGTTCTATCTGTGTATGTAGCTGCTTGTCTGTAGTTCAGCTTTAAGCAGGAAGGTGTCTTGGTCTTAGTCAAGGTACGTCATACACATCATACATTCTTCAATTACAAGCAGACACCGGAAAGCACTTACTAGTAATCCAATTTCTATCTCCGATTTACCTTTCTAATTGATTAACTAAGAAATCTGCCTTAATGTTAAGTTAAGCTAAATATATACTCCGTAAATATGTTACTGCTTCCACATACCTAGAGTGTGTGCAAAAGAGCAATTAGCCTTATTGCATTTGTCTAAATACACCTACATACTTCCCAACTGTCCCCTGTTTGGTGCCATACCCTATATCTTTATGTTCACTTATAGTGCACATGTTTTTACTGTAAAACATTTAAGGAAAAATTAGAAATGTGTATTTTAGCTTATAAATATCTATCACTACTTACTTTACGATTGGTACAGTATATTATCATTGTATTGATTAATAATCTATTGGTTGTTTTAGCACTTTTAGTTATATGCATATGATTCTTTTTCCTTGGATTTGTTGATTTGTGGCCTGACATATACAGTATGACTCTTATATAGTGTGCCTTGCATCTTAGGTACACTACTTACTTTGACCACTTTGCTTAGTGGGAAGATTATGTGTCTGAGAGATATTCCTCACAGGATTTTTAGCTATTAAATATGTTAATCACCTGCCGTCAGAGCCAGTCTGATGCATAGATAGAAGAGGCACCTGTCTTGGCCACTGCAAATGGGGGGGGGGGGGGGCACAGCCGGGGTGGACTATGTTGTCCAACAAAAGTGACAGTGGTTGGGACAACTAGCACAAAATCACCCACCCAAAAACAGTTCCTGCAACTATTAAACACCCCTACCCATGGGTGTCCGCAGAACTTTTTTCGGGGGGGGCATAATTTTAAGGTCACCCATGCCCTTTCCGACAATGTCATTATCACATTATCATGGTCAGAGACTGCAGACCTTGTACAAGAGATGGTCAGAGACTGCAGACATAGTACAGGAGATGGTCAGAGATTGCAGACATAGTACAAGAGATGGTCAGAGACTGCAGACATAGTACAAGAGACAGTCAAAGACTGTGGACATGGCCCAAGAGACAATCAGAGACTGCATACATGGTCCAAGAGGATAAGGACCTAGTGGGGAACCCCCGATCCGATCCCTGATTCCAGGGGGGGGCAATCGCCCCCCCCTTGCCCCTACCTGCGGACGCCCATGCCCCTACCGATATTATAGATCAGTGTTTCTCAACCTTTTTTCAGTCAAGGCACCCTTTAAAATTATGGACAGTCTTGAGGCACCCCATTCTAAAATGTAAAAAACTACTCTAATAGTTTTACATAATGTAGCAACACACATGGGACACCCAACGTTAGAGGTGATTTATTCTTCACCTTTGCACACTGGTACTGACTAGTATTCTAGTGTTTCTCTTCTTCCTTATTTTCTCCCCATCACTCAGCTAATGGGACCCCAGTGCTGATGGAGTAGGGTAGGGTCGCTGTGCAAGCGACTGACATCCTCCTTATCAACTAATGAGGTAATTGGTTGTTAGGACGCCGGCAGCTAGAAGGTTGTAATGGTGCAATTTTTAGGCATTTTGCCAAGGGACCCCTGAAGAGACCTGAAGGCACCCCAGGGTGCCTGGGCACCCTGGTTGAAAAAGGCAGTTATAGATTGTCACAGCCCCTATCACTGTCACTTTTGCTGGACAAACACCTGAAATAAAAAATGGAATTCACATGCTGGTTAATGTTATCGCATTTTTAATAGCACACAATTTTTTAATATATTTTTTTTCTTTGCAATGGCAGTCCTTTAACAACAGGTATTTGTCACCCCTTCATTTGCCAGGATTGTAAGAGTCCAAGTAGTTTTTTCTGTTGCTTTCATTTTAAGATTTGTTCCTTAGCTCAGAAGCAGAAGTGTGGGCGGTGTGACCGCCAGTGACCAAACTGAATTGTACAACTTGTACTATGATAAACAGTTATTCCTACAGCAGCTCTTAATTATTTGGTAGAATAAACAAAGCTTCAGCTTTAGACTTCCATCTTGGGTGCTAGAAGAGGAGCCAGACAATCACAGACAACTAACATGCATACAGCAAAAGAAGGGAAATATGCTCTTATATCAACAACTTTCTCTACTTTTAGAAGCTCTTAAAAAAAGGAGAGAGCTACAATTGTATTTACCTAAGCATTGTTTTTTTTATAAAATAATATTGATTTATAGAATAAAATAGATTTTTAAGGCCTTGTGACAAATCTTGACAATTCAGACTGAGTATATGCGGAACAGACATAAGCAGTGATATCCTTTTCAGCAAACATTGCATGTCAAAGTGATCAAATACATCCAGAGATAAAGGCAACCGAATGTACTGTATATAAAGATCATGGCTGTAGTCATGTAAAAGCAAAAAGTCAGGTTTGGCTTACCTTTTCAGCCTCCCTATGACTCTTTTAATGTGACAGGCAATTTACTGATTAAATATAGAGGTAGAACATTGCTTCTTATACCCACTATTTATAACTGTTAGCTGTTTGCGCTACAGTTTATTTTTATAGCTGACTCCATAATTCCTTGCATACAGGGGCATATACCCCACAGTACCTTATTAACACTCTTCTATGGTTGGGAGACCCATAAATGCTTTCTTTAAAAAAAAAATAGCACAAGGAACATTGCTTACTAACTATCCGGAGTGTTCCTTGTGTTACTGGCTTCAGCATTCATTGAACTCTTCCTCTATCAATTCTTCCCCTACCACCACCACCGTAATCTATCTGTGCAACGGGGGTTAACAAAACCAAGGGACCTGTCATATGCATTTATCAACAGTGCTGACTGTGCTCACCCTTTCCACCCCTCTCCTCCATTCATAAAAGATGTACTATAGCTTTCTTAGATGAAAAATTGTCTATGAATTGAGATAAAGGATCTTCATATACCCATCCTTCATTTATTGGAGTCCATGAGATTTATAATTAATATTTTTTGAGTTATGACTCCATAATTCATTGTATACATATACCCCACAGTACCTTATTAACACTCTTCTACAGTTGGGAGACCTAAAGCCTAAAAAAAAAGAAAAAAAATGAGCACAAGGAACATTACTCACTATTAATCTGGTGTGTCCTTTGTGTTACTGGCTTCAGCATTCATTGAACTCTTCCTATATCAATTCTCCCCCTACTTTCACCACCATAAGCTATCTGTGTAACGGGGGTTAACAGAGCCGAGGGACCTGCCATATGCACTCATCCACAGTGCTGACTGTGCTCGGCCTTTCCACCCCTCTCCTCCATTCATAAAAGCTGTACTATAGCTTCCTTGGATGAAAACTTGTCTATGAATGGAGACGATGGATCTTCATCCACCCATCCTCCATTTATTGGAGTCCATGATATTTACAATTAATATTTTTTTATGTGAGTAAAGAAAATTGAGTACTGTCCGTGATGCTTTTTTTATTTGCATACAGTTTTTCAGGACAAGCTTTCAGGGTGTGTCCCCTTCTTCAAGGTCCAAGCAGTACTGATTCACAAAAGTTTTAGCAGAATGTTAAAAAAATCCCTGAGGGAAAGGAAAAAATGGATAAACAAACAAGTCACACAAATGAATGTATAAGGCAATGGCAATAAAGCTAGCAGCACAGTTAGTGAGATAAGACAGAAGGAGAGCTATAGATTGGAGAGGGGGGGGGGGGGGACAGTCACAGAGGGGGTCGTAAAATGTAAGAATAATAAGTAAGGAAACCTATATCTAAATTTAGGCCATTATTTTTTGTGTCAAAAAAAAGCATCATTCTTAGTTCAAACGTTTTAGGAAAACGTTTGAACTAAGAATGATACTTCTTTTTGACACAAAAAATAAACCTCAGTGACCATCATCCCCCTCCCCAGTCTATCTGTCTTATCTCACTAAAGCCTCGCACACACGGGAAGGCGATCGTATACAACAGGTCATACTAACGAACGTTGTATGCGAAATCGATCCTTCGTATGCGCGATTAGAACAGTCGAACATACGACGGTCGTACAAGGGAGTTGTATGAGCAGACTAGAAAACTTGGTCGTACCAACAAGGGTTCATACTACCATTGTATCGTGTGTACAGAGCAGTTGGTACAACAAGTTGTATTGTGCAAAACACGCATGCTCAGAAGTCAGGAACGGCCGGATGCTAATTACATGCACCTGAACGTTCTTCTGTGGTCGTACGATCGTGTAGTGCAGTCAGTATGCAAGTTACATTATGCAACATACGATTTGCGGCGATCGTACGTACGATCGTCGTCCCGTGTGTACGAGGCTTTACTCTGCTGCTACCTTTATTACCATTGCCTTATACATTGATTTGTGTGTTTGTTTTTCCTTTTTTTTCCTTTCCCTCTGAGATTTTTTTAACATTCTGCTAAAACTTTTGTGAATCAGTACTGCTTGGACCCTGAAGAAGGGGCACTCCCTGAAAGCTTGTCCTGAAAGATTGTATGTTAGTGCAAATAAAAAAAGTATCATGGACAGTACTCAATTTTCTCTGTCGCAGTTGCACTAATACGGCTACAATCATCTCAAGCAACACTCAAAAAAATATTAATTGTAAATCTTATGGACTCCAATAAATGGAGGATGGGTGGATGAAGATCCATCCTCTCCATTCATAGACAAAGTATTATATTACAGTCATTTTATTAATGATAATATTTGCTATACATTTACTCTTTATTGTCTTTTTTATGTGGTTCTGTTACATAAGGTTTAGTTTGTCTCACTCTGAATGGGTAGTACAAAGTTCATTGACATTTGGAACTTATAACACAGAGACTAGAGAGTAGCAAACTATATGCTGTGCTGTGTTGTAACAGCTAGACAGGGCAATGGCCTCACAAGCAATTGGTTCATTTGGTGAGAAACATGTTTGAGCAGATAGCAGCACCATCTTGATATATTACTTGTATTGCACTTATCTTAATATAGCATGAGGTTACTTAAATGTGCTTTGTTAATGGATTCCAGTAAGGAGAGTAAAACATTCCTGCCTAAAACCAGCTAAAAGCACAGTATTGCTTTTATGAATGAGAAGGTCATATCGATGTCAGGATTTACATCTGCCACTGAATTAGGAGGATCGGTTGGGGAGCTCAGACACTATGTGGTTTGATGGATGAGGAATTCATTTAAGGGAACATCTTGGATACATTAGCAGGTCATATTAGAAAGGGAAACCAGCTTTTGTTTCTAAAGCAGGATGTCAACAGCTCACCGGAAAAAGATTAGGTCTGTCCTTTTTTTTATCATCATTCCCAAACATTTGCACAATTTGGATGGAATTTAATAAGCAGTGGGCTGAGACCACAACATTTATTGTAGGTCTGTATGGGCTAGCAACAGGGAGATTAATGTCTGGAGATGAGCGGAAGGCTGGACCACCAGGAAATAAAACCGGTGAAAAAAAAAGAATAAATCAGGCTGGGATTTGAACAATGTTCCTGACATTTCTTTAGCTGGGTTGAAACGCAGAATGGTATTTCCATAGTAAATGAGTATTTGTCTATAAAGCATAGCTTAGAGGATTGTATTGCTGACTGATGTTATACACAGAATACACAACTGTTTAGATTTTTTATTATCTTGCCATTTATTCAGTACAGTTAAATAGATAATATTTGGCTTTGCTTCAATCACTAGCAGAGCAGTTCTTTTCTCCCAATTCAAATGCTTCCCTTTGTGAGATTTTTTTTTTTTTTTTTTTACTTTTAAAGAAAACAGATCATCCTAACAATAACTATATGATACATTCAATGCTTTGTTAAACTCAACAGACCTACAAGCATGCTTTATTTTTGTTTCCTGGAGTAAAAGAAACCTCCCATAATAGAAATATAGGGACTGTCATCACTAATCTCCTCCTGAACATGCTATTTGGCTAGTTCTCCTGACGATCCTTTGGCTTTAACTCGTTAAGTTGCTGACCCAAGAATGTTTCCAAACTTTCTAAGTACAGTCGGTCCCCGGGTTACAAACAAGATAGGGTCTGTAGGTTTGTTCATAAGTTGAATTTGTTTGTAAGTGGGAACAGTTATATTTTTTAAGTGTAGCTCCAGCCAAAAAAACTATTTTTAAGCATTTTGGATAGCATAGGGAAGACCCCTTCCCCCCCGCGTCACTACAGACCTCTCTCCAAGTATAGTCTCCTCTCAGTATAGACCGCCCCCTCCACTAAGTACAGACCCCCGCCCTCAGTACAGACCCCCCACTAAGTATAAACCCCCCCCCTCAGTATAGACCCCCCAGTAAGTATAAACCCCCTCCATCAGTATAGACCAACCCATCGGTACAGACCCCCCACTAAGTATAAACCCCCTCCATCAGTATAGACCCCCCATGAGTACAAACCCCCCCTCCTCCATCAGTACAGACCTCCCCCACCCAGGACAAACCCCCCTCCATCAGTACAGACCCCCCTCAGAACAAACCACCCCCCATCAGTACAGACCCCCAGAGCAAATCCCCCTCCCCCAGTACA
>BLSH010148152.1:1106455-1120966 GCA_018402905.1 Glandirana rugosa
TATAAACGTACATTATCACGTTTATCTCGACACACACAGCTCTTGTGCGCGAGACGTGCGAGGACCGCCGATTGTCTTACGAGGGCTAGTGACGAACGCTAGTCCTCGAAAGGCTAGTACACTGACGGTTAGGGGAAGGACAGGACGGAGAGCTGAAGATTTGGGGAATTTCCCTTTCCGTCCGTGACCGAGGTTCCCCAATTTATCTATAATTAATTTTTCTTTTTCTTGTGATGTTCCCTGTCGTGAATGTCAATTAGGTTTCGCAGGGAACACGAGCACAGTCGTCAATATCACCTTTAGGAGACAAGAAACACGGGGGTATGGGGTGTCGACATTAAAATGTCATGACGTCCTCAATTACCTTGGTTACCTGGACAGCGTCTATGAGTAGATCTCAGGGCTGATATGGGTGGGAAAAGTGGGGGGAGGAGGTAAGTATCTTAGACATGATATCGAACGTACTTACTTTTCGTGAGATACTTACCTCCTTCCGACCTATTTACGTTCCAGGCGAAGGAGGTAAGTATTTTGTGAAAAGTAACTACCTTTGATATCATGTCTAAGATATTAACCTCCTCACCCCCCACCTTCCCACCCGTATCAGTCGTGAAAACCACTCACGGACACTATCAAGGGAACATAGGTAATTGGGAACGTCCTTACCTTTCAATATCGACACACCTCCCCTTGGAGCCAGTGCCTGCCTTTCCCTTTAAGGGGTTTAGAAGTCGAGAGGCAGGACAGGAAGGGGATTGGCAGTCACATGATCGGAAAGCTCCTGATCGCAAGCAGTGATCGGGAGCATTCTGTTAGCCGCCAGGAGCGTGCAGAGCGCGTGTTCTCGACACACACAGCTCTATTTGCACTATTACATGCAAATATGTGGCTGCTCAACGCCAGGGCCCGTCGGCCGAGAGGCTGCATATCTGCGTACGTCCAACGTCAAGAGGTTACGTTTTAACTAAACCTCAGCTTTAAAGTGTAGGTGTAGCCAATACTTACCTTTTTAGTTTTGCATAGAGTAGACAAGGGTTAAACCCATGTCAGTTTATTTTTTTGCTGCCTGTGTCCTGTAGGAGATTTCTCTTCACTTTCTGTTCAGGAGATGCAGTAGGAAGTTAGAGGAAATCTCTACAAAGTGAAGGCAATTCCCCTTTTAGACAATTCAGAACTCTTGATTTACAGTCCTGTACCAGGTCAGTGTCTCAGAAAGTATAGAAGCCAGTCAACCAGCATTTTTAGAAGTAGAGGTTTAAAGCGTCAGCCAGACAGTTCCCGCAATATATGTTTATTTAAAGCTGAACTCTGGGGAAAACAAAAATCCTCCTTGTAGTGGGGCTGCTTTCACATTGCAGGGGTTAAATATTTATTTAGGTCAGAGTACTGGAAAAAGCAGTTTTTCTTACCTAATCGTCTGCTCCCTCCGGCAGCCTCGCCTCACCAATGCTCCAGCAGGTCACAGGTCCTCTGATGTCATCGAGTACAATGCAAGGACCATAGCTGTTGCATGTATGTGAGTATGCCAAGAGGCAATCCACAAGCCTGAGCATAGGGGAGAAAAAAGTGCCCTCTGCCAGGGGAGCATTAGTTAGATAAAACTGCTACATCCGGTATGAAGACCAAAACAAGCATTTAATGAAGTGCAGTGGCAGCCCCACTGCTAAGGAGGATTTTTGTTTTTCACAGAGGTGGACTTTTAGGAGGATCTTCAGTCCCCCCCAAATATTGTAGTTGCTTACATTTAATGAAAGGACGCTTACTTGTCCAGGGATCCAGCACTGTCCTCACCTGGCCTGATTCTTCACCGTTCTTTGGGTCTTCGGCACACCATGTTTGCTAAGGGAAACCGGCTGTGACTCAGCGACTTCACAGCCAGCTTCCCACTGCGCATGCATGAGCCGTGCTATCCTTTTGTGAATGATCCCACTGCCTTCTGAGACCTGTGACAATGCAAAAAAGGTGGGGGGGGGGGGGTGAACTTATAACCAGGTATCCGCTCCCCCTCCAAAAATAAATATGTCAAAAAGTTGTGGGGGAGGCATAAAAGTGGAATATGACGCCCCATTTTAGGTGAAGTTCTGTTTTAAGTTTAATTTCACTATGTTACCATTTATTGTTAGGATTCTAAGTAACTGCACAAACTAGTATAATATTGAGGCTTAGGAAGCTGATAATGTAAGCACAGACTAATATACAACAGGTTCTTATTCCATAGTATACTTATATGTGTGCTAAATAAGTCTCTCTCAATTTCTGCTCTTAGCTAAGTACATCTGAAATTGACACTTATAATTGCTTTTTTTTTTTTTCCAGACTGTATATGCATGTATCAAATGCACTAAAATGCAATTTAGGATATGTACAAGCAAAGTGTGATCAGAAAACATGGCCACATATGGCCTAAGCAATATGATCTATGCACTGGATCTTCTTACTTTCATGGCAGATTGCATTATGTGTAATCATTTTATCGTCCCAAACACTGACTGCAACAAAGTAAACGTGGAGGAGTCTGTGGTGTGATCAGCTTTAGGAACTACATTAAAATATCTATCTATCTATCTATCTATCTATCTATCTATCTATCTATCTATCTATCTATATAGTCCTGTTAAAATAGTAAATCTGGCTATACATTCAAAGATCTAGAAAATGTTCAGGTAGCCTGGTGTTTAATACATATACCCAGACAAATGGCCAAATCTGAATTAGAAAGAGTAGCGGTGCCCATTTACATTAAAATGATCCATTGAGGTGAATTAATGTGAATAATAACATGCTTTGCATTAAGACAGTCCCTTGATTATAATTGGGCTACCAATGCATCACAATGGCTGAAATAATATATATGACCCTTTTTTCAGAATACAGCGCAGTAACATGTTATTTTCTTTTTGGTGTGTTGTGCTCTGCCGTAAAATGCATTGGGGTGACATCAACAATGATTAGCACTGCAACAGATTGAACGTAGAGCAGGTGCATTGCCATACGTTGTGTCAACACATGTTAATGCGTCTGTTTTGGCACAAGTTCACACTGATACGACACGACAGTCACAAGACTGTGAATCCAACTTTGCCCTGCGACTTGAAGTTTGATTTCCATCCAACATCAATGCACGGGATTCGACTTTGATCCCAACAATACCAGGCATTGCGTGTCTGGTGTGAATCTTGAAGGGGAACCCCACATCAATTTCTTTAAAAAAAACGGCTTGGGGTTTCCCTCCAAGACTATACCAGGCCCTTCGGTCTGGTATAGATTTTGGGGGGGCCCCACGCCGTTTTTTTTGCCGGGGGTTCCCCTTAAAATTCCTACCAGACTGAAGGGCCTGGTATAGTCTTGGAGGGGGAACCCCATGCTGTTTTTTTTTTTTTTTAAATTTGGCATGGGGTTCCCCTTCAAGATCCTCAGAGCACAAGTCGCACGCTAAAGTCGGATCAGTTAAGACCATGATCCGATTTTGATCCGGCTTCAATGATATTCAATGGGCTGAAGTAGGATCAAAGTCGGACCAAAGTAGAGCAGGAACCCTTGTGTCGGACCAGTTAAGGTGGCTCTCATAGGGAAACATTTATTTTTACACGTCATGCGACATGTGCTCCCAGTGTCGGAGCGTTTGTTGTACCAGGGTGAAGCCAGCTTGAGCCCTCACTGTGCTTAAAAAATATTTATAACTGATAATAATAATCAGTCTGTGAGGTTACATGTAATACAATGACATTTGTACTTCACAGTGTCATTGGCACTGCAATGTAGAACTGCTGCGCTGCATAAAAAATCGCCATTACAGAAATCTGTACTTTCAGACTTCCCTTAGTTTAGGTCATCTGTTAGTGTTATGCTGCTTTGTAAAGAAACATACAACCCAATTACAATTGTAACTGATTGTTGTAACTTGCATTGTATATATCCATTGTATTGTTACACATTAAAAGGACATAACTTCTGACAAAGTAACATTTCATTTAAAAAAAAAATAAAACAAAACACAATTGTATCTCCTGCTAAAGCTAGTGTGTGTATTGTAGCCAGAAGCCAAAAAAATTGCCATGTGGTTGGCAGTATTAAAAAAAAGAACTTCTGCTCAGATCTCCCAGGCGATCCAAGTGGAAGTGGAGTGGGTACCTGTCAGAAATAGGTATTCGCCACAAGGAAAAAAAAAAACAATAATCACTAATAATAAAGGAGGGGAACTTCACTTTTTTTTTGTTCAAATGTTTTTATTGAGTTTTACAATATGAAAATACAAAGAAAAATCTCGCATAAAAACCAAAACAGATAAAAAACGTATAAGTAGATAGGTCAGGTGACCGAGGTATCAACCATCATAAACCAAAAAGAGTGTACCACTAGGTCCTTATGTCGTGGTGGAGAAGGGGGAGGTCAAGCCGTCGTTGGATTTGCATGAGTTGTATGCGGCTCAGGTGGCCATTCCCAAGTAGAGTTGAGAGGGACATTGGGTCAATGGGCCGTCTACCACCCCAGCGCCCCTTTGGGAGCAAACTGCGCCCGAGGAGGTAGAAAGGTTTATTATGATCTGCGTAAGTCCGAAGACCAAGAATAACCCCTGAGTCTAGATAGTGGGCTACGGGTTGGGACTAGGTGACCTTGGAAGAGTCAATGGAGAGATGTGACACTTAGATTGCCCAGGTATTGAGTGTGGGAAGGGAACTTCACTTTTTAAGCTGAAGTTCCACTTTAAGACCCTTTCACACCAAGATGTTTTTCAGGCGTTTTACTGCTAAAAATAGCGCATTTAAAGCACCTGAAAAATTCCCCCCACCTACCTCAGTGTGAAAACCTGAGTGCTTTCACACTGGGGTGGTGCGCTTGTGGGACAGTAAAAAAAGTCCTGCAAACCGCATCTTTGGGGCAGTGTGGGAGCGGAGTTTACAGCGCTCCTCCACCGCCCCTTCCCATTGAAAACAGTGGGGCAGCGCTCCAGTCTGAACACCGATTCGGAAGCGCTGCTAACGGCACTTTTAACCCCATGTTGGGGGGGATTAAAAGCGCACCATTGCTGCCCGAATAGCGGCGCCAAAGTGCCGCTATAAACAGCGGTAAAGCGCAGCAAATTAGCAGTGTTTTACTGCTAACACTCGGGCGGCCCTGCTGTGAAAGGGGTCTAAGTGTGAATGGGGTTAAGGAAGGGACAGAGCATAATAATTTGATAGGACAGAGAGGTTTACATCCTAAAAAGGGTTTGTCCCTCCAGAAAAGGGACCATGGAGGGCTGCCATAAGTCATGGCAATCTGTCTTTCATGAGATGCAGATTAGGAATGTGCAAACCTAATAAATGCCATACTTAAAGCAGAACGTCACCCTCTCAATCAACATTGACTATTTTTAATGCTTATGCTGCTAATATTAGTAAATAGATAGGAAGGCATACCATATTTACTTGTTTTAAACATTTTTTTACATTTCTTCTGTTACTTCCTGGTTTCCAGGTCTAGGCAAATGATGTCATACATCCCAGGAGTCTTCAGGGGGAGGAGGGGCTTTCTCAGCTAAGCACACCCTGCTGCTTGCATGCCTGAGCTAAGGACAGATGGATTCCAGATTCCAGGAAGTAACTTCATCTGTCCTTTCTTAAGATGGCCGCTGACAGAAATTGTAGAGGGTTTTTTTTTTCAATGTGATTTCTCAGCAAAATTAAGCATGGAGACATGGATGGATGGGGGAGTTTGCTTTGAATACTAAAAATGAATTAAATAGTGTTTTTGGTTTGTGCTGCTCAGATGCAGTGTAGTTCCACTTTAAAGCATATCTCACCCCAGGAACAAACATAGTACTGACAGTTATTGTTCCTACCATTGACAAACTTCCTGTCCTAGGGTAACATCTGTACTGAGCGGGTTTGTCACCCTAGGACAGGAAGTAATAGGTCTGCATAACATCTCCTTCTCTGCTCCATAACAGAGGGAGGTGTTTTGTAGTTCATAGAGATGGCAGAGAACAATGCTATTTGATAACAGTCAAGAGGTAGATAGTACAGGATATTATGAGCTCAACAGATTTCTAGCTGGATAAACAACTACTTTTTAGTGCTTTAAATTCCATAGGCATGTTTGCAGCTAGGGATGGGCCCGCGGTTCAAGTCGAACATCGGGAGTTCGCCCGTTCGTCAAATTTAGAACATTATGGGGCGTTCGCAGCGACTTCACTGCCGTGGAGTGCCCCATAATGCATTGCGCATGCGGCGCGCACAGCTCCTCCTCCATGGGAGGGCTCCCGCCGTCTGCCCGCTGTTTGTTATAACAGTTTATTTATATGGCAGAGCGGGGCCACCCAGTGACTCAAGCGAGCGACCCCGCCCCCTCTGGTGTCATGTGACGTCAGAAGGGGCAGGTCACGCGCGTACATCACTGAGTGGCTCCCCTCTGCCATATAAATAAAGTGTCATAACAAACAGAGCTCAGTCGGTGGTAGCCCTCCCATGGAGGAGGAGCTGTGGTGTCTTTTTTTTTCTTTTCAGGTCCGTCGCTCGCCGTGATTGACGATGGATTACAACAGGGGACACATATTTCTTTTTTAATAAAGGACTTGGTGAAGTAGTAGGGGTACAATGTACCCGATACTAATTCACATGGGGGGGTCGGGATCTGGGGGCCCCCTTAATAAAGGGGCTCCCAGATTCTGATAAGCCCCCCACCTGCAGACCCCCACAACCACAGCCCAGGATTTTGGGGAAGAGGCCTTGTCCCCATCAACAAACTCCCCCTGTCCCAAAGCACCCATACTTCCCATGTTGAGGGCATGAAGCCTGGTATGGTTCAGGAGGGGAAGAGCGCTCTCTCTTCCCCTATCCTGGCTGGCCAGGTCTGCATGCTCGGATAAGGGTCTGGTTTGGATTTTAGGGGGGACCCCACGTCAATTTTTTTTTAATTTTGGCACGGGGTTCCCCTTAAAATCCAAACCAGACCCAAGGGCCTGATATGGACTGGGGGGGGGGGGGACCCTACGCAAATTTTTTCAGTGATTTTTCCGTATATTGCCGGGAGCTGGCATTACATTACAGTAGCGATAATAAATTACAATTTTTCCTTCACAAATGTCATTTTGCTCTGGTTATGTTTTAAACCCCACAGAGGTGCGCCCTTTTAAAGGCAGACTAAAGGATCCCCCAGGCACATTATTTAAAGGAATATTTCATTTTTATTGTTTCCCTTCAAGCATTATTAAAATCACTGCTCCTGAAAAAAATAATTGGCTTAAAAACTTTTTTTTTTCATTGATACATGTCCCCTAGGGCAGGACCCGGGTCCTCATACTCTTTTAGGACAATAACATTGCATATGAGCCTTTAAAATGAGCACTTTTGGTTTTTCATGTTCGGTTCCCATAGACTTTAACAGTGTTCAAATGTTCGCACAAATTTTGTGTGCCTGTTCGCATGTTCTGGTGCAAACCGAACCGGGGGGGGGGGGGCGTACGGCCCATCCCTATTTGCAGTGTGTTTGTGCCAAATTATAATAGATGTAAATTCAAATGGCTGTAAAACTCTGCAGGCAGTTTTATTTTTGCCTTGTCGTGACACAGTGCTAATGCTGCAATGCGTACACCTCCATCCGCACCTTAAATTGTTAATAAACCCACAACACTAAAATCAGTCTGTATATGCAGTAAAGGATGCTTGGTATACTCACTGTGGAACCTAAGGGGTTAATCCTCTGCATTGTTTAAAAAGGCTGTTTGATCCTATCTTCTCTGATCCTCCCCTTCTTTTACTGTCCCCAATCAATGCTAGAGAGTTTTTTCGGGAGGGTACATGTGATTGGCACAGGGCCAATCAGCACTGTCTAGACAGAGTCAGGGGTCCTGCAGCCTCATAGGACAGTCAGAGGAGAATGAATATTCCTCCTACAAGCTTTAACCAGACACTGATAGACTCCATACACACTATCCAACTTTTGTTGTCAGATTTTCTTTAGATTTACCAAAACCATGTAGTGCAAGGACCTGCCTGATTACATACAAATAGAAACTCCTAAGGTTTGACCTCATGTTAAATGGTCTTGGTAAATCTGAAGAAAAAATCTACAGAAAATTGTATAGCGTGTATCCAGCTATAGATGTCACAAGACTGCTATATACTGCTGATTAGAAAAGGTATTTAGCAGTTTATATTTACTAAAATAATTGCATTTTCATGTTCTGTGTACAGTGGGAAAACAGATATAGTGAATGCAGGGTCCTGGGTTTAGGAACATTGTAATTAATAATTTTGAGTGGCATAGATAGGCAGTCAGGAATCAGTAAAAATGTGACCCAAGCTCATAGTTTCAATGCCCATGTGAAAGAGCCCTTTACTTTACTGGATAGAACACCAGGTGAAAACAAATGGGTAAAAAAACCCTAAAAACAGAAAACGAATGCAGCCAACGCTGAACGCATCTAAGAATTGGTAAGCTGCAATATTAGTCATTTTTTTTCTTTTGGCTATGCATTAACAGAGCAAATGGAGGAAAGAGAAATATGTTGTTCAGATTTACATACAGGTTGTGTTCATGCACACCCATCAACCTTTCTGTGAACTACAGTGATTCTGCCCGCTTTGCAGCGACTGCCTTAAGAAAAGGTAGAAAGTGTGACTATTTAGAGGGGCTTTCACAGGCTCACATTGTTATCTCATGTTGCCTTGCCTTGAATTAAGGTCAGCCCTCGGCCCCCGCCCTCTCCTGCTTTTTTCCAAGCTATAGTGCTTGTCAGGGACTATTACACATTAGTGGGCAGGAAGTGGCTGTTCCAATAGGAGGCAGGGGAATATGAATTCCTGGCCATTCCACCACACTGAAAGGAGGAAGCCGCATTTACACATAGCTACTGCTTGCTGCTGCTGCTGCTCAGAGGCTTTCTTTTCTCTGACTTGCTGGAGTCTTACAGGAAAAAGGAATTTGTGATCTGCAAATAAAGCAAGAGGCGGCTAGTGCAGATTCCACAGGCTTGTACTTTCCTTCCCCGAAAAGTGAGCCACACTGAGATTGTGTAGAGGAATGTTGAAGGATCTGTTGGGATGGTTGTTATAACAGTGATTGTGGTGCTGGAGATGGAAGCTAACTCCTGCTATGCTCTTGTCTAGATCTTTCAGTGGCGACAGCTGGAAAATCTTTATTTCAGAGAAAAGAAGTTCTCGGTGGAAGTTCATGATCCTCGCAGGTAAGTGCCATGATCCCTCCGCTATGGTCGATTTTTGAAGATGTGATATTGTTTGCAGCCTGACAAGTGGCACCCAATGCTATATGATTCTCAGAAATGTTTCCTAAGATAAAGCCGGGTGGGAGATTCTCATGTGCTTGCAGCAATAAGATTTTCCCTGATATAGTTAAGTATGGCAAACAAAGTGGCGTGACTTTGCAGAGGGTTATCCTTTGGACTCAATCAGCACAGCGATATGACCTCTGCCCTCCTACACACCTCCAGTAAAAGTTCATTCATATTCGGTAAGGCTCGCCCCACCACCATCGGCTCCAACCGTTGACAAGCCAGCTTTCATAGCACAAGAGTCACTCTGGTGTATTGGCCTTAGATTGTAAGCTCCTTGAGGGTAGGGACTGATGTGAATGTACAATGTGTATGTAAAGCGCTGCGTAAATTGACGGCGCTATACAAGTATCTGAAATAAATAAAAATTATCAGTCTGAGAGAAGGGAATGCAGTAACCTATAACAACCATTGTTCTTATAAAGCGAATCGCGTAATAACGCAATTCTACTTGTGTGATATAGGTTGCTGCAAATCACAGACCTGTGTTATAGAATTTCCAGCTTATAATATAGTGTGCTATGTCTGTATGTAGACTTAGGGGCATGAAACATGACAGTGCTTCTTGTATTTTGAAATTTGGAGTAAAGAAAGATAAAGCAGTTTCCTCCACATACCAGATTTCTTGTATCCTTCTGCTATGCAGATAGACAATGAAAGATTAGGGGCCCATTTACATTGTTGCATTTTAAGGAATACCTTGCAACACGCTAAAATGCTTGTATCCAACTTGTCCATAATAAAAAATATTCCTGTCCAAATCTCAGCACCTTGAGCGTTTTTGAAAAATGCAACCTATCCATTTTAGTGCCCATAGAAGTCATAACATATGTTTTGATGCATTGGCAACAGGTATTACCAAACCTTGGTCAATGGCTGTTAAAGTGATCGTAAACCCTAATTATAAACTTCACATATTTGCTTCCTTTATGTCTGTAAATGATGCCATTGAAAGCATTTTGTTGTATCTGTAAGTGCAAAAAAACTAACTGTTGATCCTGCCAGTAATGCAGTGCTGTCCTGTGTACTCTGCAGTCTTATCTCAATATTATCAGCCCTGGTCAGCTCACGTATTGGAACTACAGAGCACCCCTTCCCCATGGCATGTGGATGAGAAGAGGAGAAGCGATTCTGTAGTCCTAGCACACTTCTTGTTCTAGGTTGACAACGCTGTTCCTCCATAGGCACAGTTTAGTGAGTGTTGTCATTCTAGGACTGGAATTGTGTTCCTGGCAGAATCCCCAAGTTAAAATACAGAGAAATAAACCTGTGAAAGGTAAACTAATGCAGCCACCACATCTAAGAACTGATGAGCTGCCAAATATTACATTTTTGTTTTTGGGTTTAGGTGTACTTTTAAGTAGAACTATAGGCAAAACCTTTTTTTTATTTTGGATAGAGTAAGGGACTGTTATAACCCCTGTAAGGTTTATTTATGCCACCTATGTCCCATTGGGTAGAGTTCGCTTGACTTCCTTTCACATAGCCAAAACAGGAAGTAAGAGAAAATCTCTGCAAAATAAGGGAATCTCTTGGGGACTCCCGGGACACCAGAACTAGTGTCCCCATTAGAAGATTTCCCTCTTTTCTGGGAACAACCCAAAATGTTAGATTGTCTTTTACTTTCACTCTCATTGATAATGGTAAATGGGACAAATAGAGAGGGTGAATCTCCCTAAGAGGGACACAGGCAGCAATAAAAACTGAAAGGGTTCTAATCCATCTCCACTCTATCCAAAACTAAAAGAAAAGTGTTGCCTTTAGTTATACTTTAACCCTATCCACATCAAAATGCATCAATGCGCAAAGGGAAAATGCATGTTGATGGGTGACAACCCTACTGCCTAACGACAAAACAACAACGCATCTCTATGCATATATGTTGAACTACATGGGCACCAATCTGATTGATGGTTTCCACTTTTCATAAAGCAGTCCTACTGTAGCCACGCTCATTGATTTATAATGCATAGAGATTAGTAAATTGCAGGGAACAATGACAAATGCTGTATATTGCTTTATGTAGTCATAAAGTTTTTTTTTTCAGACTAGATTGTAGTGATGTATGTGTATGTTCTTTTCCATTAGGGCCCAGTACAGAAGCTATGCAGCTTTTAGCACTTTTCTTGCCAGAGATTTAAATGCATGACAGTTTAATGTAAATGACTAAAGCATTGTCTGAGTGTGAATATAGTAAACGAGGAGCTGTAAAGGTGTTTTACTGTAATGTTAGGTGGGGCTAAACAGGGGCTCTCCTTGTCATCACTGTACAAAGGATAAGAAGGCTTGATCTGACAATGCCTACAAGTTGTAGAAACCTGTTCTGCTGACTTCTGCCGGTAGTTTTGGTAATCCCCAAGTCACATCAAGTCCCACACATTCAAAGACTGGAAGGACTGTGTGGTGTTCAGTTTCAGAACAGCTTTATTTCCCTTCCAAACAAGTCCTGCACCTGGATTCATTTCACCCCTAGGCCCGCGTCTTCATGAATCTCTTCCCTTTCCCAGCTGAAGGGGCAAATCTTTGTCACATCTCCATGCTATCTAAGATAACAGGTTCCATATTTAAAATTAGGATACCTAATGACATGATGGCTTCCATGGTATGTCAGTTATATGGCTAATGATGTTCGACTAGAACACTTAGAATGTAATTGCCTAATTAACCGCACATACCTATGATAGGAATGTTTGGACAGGGAAACGTGTTCTGTATATATGTATAGGGTTCACATGCTGTTCACAGACTTTCCTGAATGAGTTATTCATGATACAACACACTTATCTGGAGATTAAATTCAGATTAGGTATGGACAACCCGTGGCCAGTTGTGGAACTACAAATCCCAGCATGATCTGTCAGAGGCTGAGCTGATTTTATAGTGTATATTTACCCCAAGAGGCTAGCAAGCACAAGATGTAACTGAACATAAGACCAGCTGATAGACACAACACTGATCATGTGTTCTGACACCCAATATTATCATAATGAGCAAACCATGTGAAGTATATGAGTGTGCAAACAACAAAAGCCTTCCAGGCCTTTACTGTGGCAAGGATTATTTTACAGAGTAGGGGGCAATGTGTAAAGTTCAATAAGCCATAGCAGATGTATATTTCACTACCCTGGCTGTAGTAAGGTGGTTGGAATGGGTAAAGTTCAGCAAGCTGTAGCAGATGTATATTTTGTTACCCTGGCTGTACTAAGCTGGTTGCAATAGGGTAAAGTTTAATAAGCCATAGCAGATGTATATTTCACTACCCTGGCTGTAGTAAGTTGGTTGCAATGGGTAAAGTTCAGCAAGCTGTAGCAGATGTATATTTCACTACCCTGGCTGTAGTAAGTTGATTGCAATGGGTAAAGTTCAGCAAGCTGTAGCAGATGTATATTTCGCTACCCTGGCTGTAGTAAGTTAGTTGCAATGGGTAAAGTTCAACAAGCTGTAGCAGATGTATATTTCGCTACCCTGGCTGTAGTAAGTTGGTTGCAATGGGTAAAGTTCAGCAAGCTGTAGCAGATGTATATTTCGTTACCCTAGCTATAGTAAGCTGGTTGCAATAGGGTAAAGTTTAATAAGCCATAGCAGATATATATTTCACTACCCTGGCTGTAGTAAGTTGGTTGCTGTGGTTATTGCACTTTACTATTACCTATAATCAGTGTTCTTCACATTAATTATAAAAGCAGAGCAATATCTGGCATACATCTGTGTTCTCTGATCAGTACAGCATGATGGGGATCCACCCAGTTTCATATTAACAAATTTGGGTTAACCAGTGACCAATTAGATTATCCGCCTACTCTGGCCATGGCAGGATGTAAGCCATTTCTGCTCAGCATAGTTGTAAACTGATTTATACTTCCTGCCCTCGTGTCTGTGTGTTATGTGTCCAAAGGAAATCACAGCTCATTTCTCTGCATACAGGGCATCTGTTACCAGGAGGACATTTGGTCATGGAGGGATCGCTGTGCACACGTGGTACGCGTGTCCCGCTCTCATAAAGTCCATCTGGGCTATGGCCATTAGCCAACACCAATTCTATCTGGATAGAAAACAAAGCAAGGTAAGGCTTTCATGAAATGGTTTATTCCAGCTGATTACGTTTCCTGTAGATACAGCTTAGGAGTCATTAAATCCTTAGACAATAATAAAAAGATCACAAGATCAAACATGTGACAACTGAGAGATAGAAGTTCCCATTTTTAATCAGTCAGTGAGAGTCCATTCTATGACTATTCTCTATCATATTCTGCACCAAGGAGATCGTCATTGATATTTCTTCCTTTTATCAGATTGCCTGCTTTACCATCCATGTCTGTATGCATATTTCTGTATCAACCCAGCGCATAGGGGTTGATTTACTAAAGGTAAATAGGCTGTTTCCTTTGCAAGAGAATTTTCTTTAAGCTCCGTACACATGAGCTGAATATCAGGAGACATCGGCCAGTTAAAAAAATTGGCCGACATTCGGCCCGCGTGTATGTCAGTCCGTCCAACAGAAGCCAGTCATTTGGCCAGCTTCTGTTGGATGAGCATGCTGGAAAATCGGCAGCTGACTGGCTCCCAATCAGCGCTCTCAGCCAATGGTGGAGAGCACTGATCAGAGTGTTCTGGCGGGCGGGGGGACCCTATCAGAACACAAAGGCTCAGCAGGGGAGATTGCTGTACTAACTTTGCATAGTTAGTACAGCGGCTCTGACCTGGAGCTGACAGTTTTTTTTTTGATTGAACGAAAAAAAAACTTCCAGTGTGTACCAGGCATTAGTTTAGTAAAGGAGTAGTGTTGAGCGAACCCGGACTGTAACGTTCGGGTCCGTACCGAACTTTAGGGTGTCCGTGGCACGGACCCGGACCCGGACATTTCAAAAATCGTTCGGGTTCGATGAGGAAATGATTTGATTACGGACCATGTGTGACCTTCAAAAAAAAAGCAAGTTAGTTTTTTTTTTGACAGTCGAGGTCCAGTCTCGGCGACATGATTGATACGTTTCAATCATGTCGTTAGAGGGGACGACTCGGAAACACAAGACTATCCCAGGGGGGCGGGCGGTCTTGTGAGACTAGTCACGAGAGGTGGTAACCGACTCTCGCGACTAACCCTCGGTCAGTCGACGGCTAAAAGGTCGTACGAGTAGGTTGTCTTCGACCGGTTTACTGACCGAAGACAACCTGCCTGACTGTATGTGCGCCCGGCTTACAGCCGGTTAAAAAAATTGACCGGCTACAGAGGACTATAAGTC
>BLSH010148152.1:1131305-1149334 GCA_018402905.1 Glandirana rugosa
AAACTTTACATATTTTGTATAGATACACATTGCTGTTTGTACTGTTAATTAAATGCCGAAGTTGATAAGAGACTACACATAAATTACTTGCTGCTGCACAATGGCAGTTAATGCATGGTATGCACAGATATCAAAAAGCTGCAATTTGTTCTAAAAAAAAGTTTCTTTATAGAAACAATTGAAAGTTGTCATAGAAATAGCACAACACAGAGCGGTACTGGACTGCCTTGTGTTAAGTCTGCATAGACCAGGTCATAAGACCACTATAGGAAAAAAACATAAGTTCAGAACATTTTTGGGTCGATGAAGCTGCAGCAAAAGTGGAAGCAGTGGCATAACAATAGCCATAGCAGCCTGCATATTGTGCCCCCCCCCCCCAATTAAGGAGGCTGTTAAGGGAATCTAAACTGTTAGGCCTCATTTACACTGCTGCTGGTAAACGGACGTTTTGAGGCATTTGGGCATTTTTTTCAGCTGCCCCTGAACTCTCCTCTGCTATCTCATCAGTACATTTACACAGGTTTGTTTAAGGTCGTTTCCAGGCAGTTGAGTTTAAGGGCTCTTTCACACACACGGATCGTTTGGGTCCGCCTGTCAGTTTTTCAGGCGGACCCAAACAGACGCTCCATGTACTTCTATGGATCGGCGGATGTCAGCGGTGACATGTCCGCTGACACCAGATCCGCCAGAAACAGATGGATGAAAGCCCTATTTTCCATCCGCCTGGCGGATCGGATGAACACGGACAGACGGTCCGTGCTCATCCGATTCTCCATAGAGGAGAATGGAGCTCTGACAGGTCAGTCTCTGCACCGAGTGCAGAGACTGTCCTGTCATCCGCCGGCTCAGCGGGGATCAACGGATGGATCCCTGCTGAGCAGCGGAGCCTGTCAAAACGGGTTCCGCATGTGTGAAAGAGCCCTAAATGCTTTTTTTGGAACGCAAAAAACTGGGTTCAGACGCCAGTTCAGAGGCTTTTGAAATGCCAAACAGCTTGTAAACTACGCTAAATGCCGCTAAACGTGGTAACACGCGTCTAGAACCGTTTCGTTTACAGCCGTTTCCATTCTAAAAAAAATTTTAAAAAAATATATATTTTTTAAAAAAAACGCTCCTAGACACAAAAGCGCCAAAACGCCGCTAAACGTGGCATGCAAAATGCGGCAAAATGGCTGTTTTAGACGCTGGCTTCTAGCTGTCGAAAAAAAATGTTCAGGGGTGGTTGATAAAGCATCCCGTGTAAATGGAGCCTTAAAAGTATCTGAACTTCTGTTACAGACTGAAATTAACCTTGCTTGCTTATTGCAGTAAAAATATCCCTGAATTTTTCCACCGCTAAAACCTTATAGGACAGCTGACGTCATTATGATTATTATTATTATTATTGCTACTACGACTTTAGTTGCTATCCACAGCTCTGGTCCCCATTAGTGTACTGACTATGCTGACGTTGCAGTGTTAACATTTTTATTTTATTTTTGCTTCATTCACCCCTGTGTTTAACGTTGATGTGCATTGTAGTGCATTGTTGTGAGGCGTGCTGCATATAATAGCAGACATGTTGCCTTTTTATGCAGAACGCACCAATGCACCTGTACGGTGTGAACAGGGCACATTGATAACAATCGTCTTCTATATGCTCTTGCATTGAGCCTGTGTTGATCAAAGCTGATCAACACTGCTAAACGCACCTGGTGTGAACAAGCCCTCAAGCATACCTTATGAAAGATTAATTACACATATTGTCACAATGTCACTGTAAACTGTTACAGAGCAACTTAGCCAGGGGGGGGCCATCAAATTTTATTATGGGACCCCATGATTTATAGTTATGCCCTTGAGCAGAAGCTTAACAAAGAGTGGCATTTAACTGACTTAAGCCTAGTACACACTAACAAGTTTTTTTTTTAGTTCAACCCAGCGTGTGGAACAAAACAAACTGACGGCTCAGGTCAGAGCCGCTGTACTGACAATCCAATGTTAGTACCGACGATCCCTTGCTCTGTTATTGTGTTCCAGAACACTCCAGTCAACAATTGGCTGAGAGCGATGTGCGGAAGCCGGTTGGCAGACCTAGTTCGGTCAACGTCACTTTAACAAAGCTGGCAGAAACTGCCATTTTCTGTCAGATTAGCTGTAGAGCACACGGGCCGAATGTCAGCCGGTTTCTATTGAAACGGCTGCTGCCGCCTGAAATTCGGCCTGTGTGTACAGGGCTTTAGACATTCTATTTTTGTCTTACCAGAAATGCTTGTGTCTAAAATGACTACAATTTTTATGACTATGCTCATGATCACAAGGGAAGTTCTGTGATGAAATTTGTACACTAATGGTGTTTTACTAATCCTTAAGTCTAGGTTCAGCAGTTTACTTGTGTTCCTCTGGTTAGAAAGGTCAGGCTGTGAGACCCCTATTGAGCCTCCCCTGCCCGAGCTCAGGGCAAATAAATATCACAATCTGTAGACTGCTAAACGAGGGAAAGCTGTCATAGAAAACTAAAGGTTTTAATTCATGTAATCCTAACAGCGCCTTTTCCATGACAGTCTTTTGGATGTCAGCACTAAGCTCTGGCAGGAGTTAGGACAGCCTTAAAAACCTGAAACTGCTGCTCTGACAGGGAGAGAATACAAGTAAATAAAAATGTAATCATTGACCGGTGTGGTTTCAGTATTATAACAGTTTTAAGAGACCACAGAGAAAAGTTTAGTAATTTGCATGTATCTAATCAATAAAATATATACTTAAACTTTAGAAAGTGACACATTTCTGCGAGATTAATGATGGCTCAAACAATTGCTACAGTAATATATATTTTTCAGGTTGGGCATATTTAAAGAGGTTCTTCAGTCATTTAAAAAAATAAAAATGAAAGTAAGCTCAGCAGCTACAAATACTGTAGCTGCTGACTTTTAATAAAAGGACAATTACCTGTCCAGGGATCCGGTGTTGTCTTCTCCTGAGACGGTTCGTCGTTGGTCTTCAGGTCCCCGGTGCCACCATGTTTACTGTGGAAATCGGTATTGAACCCAACAATCAGTTCATTTCACCATTTATTTCAGTAAAGGATGCCAGTGAATGAAAGTATACAGATGAAGTTTAATTGGTTATTTATAATGTGGTTTTTTTTTGTGACTTATCACGAATCTGATGAATACTTTTAGACATAAAGCTGTTATTATGATCAACCCAAGTGCCAGTCACTGGGTTTAAATAAGGAAAAGCTAGCT
The DNA here is from genome assembly GCA_018402905.1 of Glandirana rugosa. Taxonomy (NCBI): domain Eukaryota; kingdom Metazoa; phylum Chordata; class Amphibia; order Anura; family Ranidae; genus Glandirana; species Glandirana rugosa. The sequence goes on from BLSH010148152.1 coordinate 1,134,533, forward strand.
GAGCAAAGCCAGCTTTGTTTTGCTATTCTCTGGTCTGGTGAGCTGTTCTTCTGTGCACTTTGGGAAAGCCTTATCACCCAGTCCAGTGCCATGTCCTCCATTTTTATCATTCACGTGCCTTTTCCTGGATGGTAACACTTTTTATAGTAAACAAAGGCGTGTGTGTTGTTTTCATTTTAAAGTTCATTGCTGTTTATCTGCCAAGGGAGACATTTCCACCCATTGTTATAAAGGCATTACAGCGACACAATATATTTTCCCTGCCACCAAGCTGTAATTGTAAAAATAGGAATTTTGATATGTGCATATATCTGTCAGCTCCAAACATTTGTGTTTGACACACAGATGTTTCCCTTCCAACCTTAATCTAACGTATAACTAATGTGTTACCTATTCAATCTACATCCAAGTGCCCCGACAACATAACAATTAGAACCTGATCCAAGTCAACAGTGTATAAATTTAGCTAGTCCTACACTATGGTATATCTTTCCATCATGTTAGCCACTGTGTGCTATCTTTTTATGGACAATCAGATGCTGTTAAAGGGGACCTGTGATGACCAAAATATGAAGGATGCCATTGTTAAGCTCTGCTTTAGAAAATACTAGTGCCTGGCTGTCATTTTTGTCCCTTCTTGCTTTATTATTTTTGAGCAAGTGACCTGAAGAAATGATACCAATAAAGACCTCTGACTATCTATGACAAAGGACCTCTGACTATTCTATTACTGTCCTGTTCTGCATACTTGTAATGGGTCAGTAGCTCCAAAAGTGTTGAATTCAGTTGACATCTCAGCCAAGTGTATGGTTGTCTAGAATTAAGTTGGTAATGGCCATGTTACTTGTGTGTCTCCCGATCTGACCCCCCTTAGACTTTTCTCTTTGGGGTCATCTGAAGGCAATTGTCTATGCTGTGAAGATACGAGATGTGCAGCACCTGAAACTATGGATACTGGAAGCCTGTGCTAGCATTTCTCCTGCGGTGTTGCTATCAGTGTGTGAAGAGTGGGAGATGAGGGTTGCATTGACAATCCAACACAATGGGCAGCACATTGAACACATTTTATAAGTGGTCAGAAACTTGTAAATAACTCATGAAAGAATAAAGTTACATAAATGGCCTACCCTGTAGTTCAGTTTACTGAATTGTTTCTTGATACATATAGGATTTTTTGATACATGCAGTGTGAATAGACCCAAAACTTTCAATTTCACAGTAAACTGCAGCACAATGATATAAACTAAACCTAGGAAAGGATAGGATTTCTACTTGTCCATTTTCATACAAGACAATATATGTATTTTGCTGTATAAAAATGCATTGCACATGTGAATAGGCCCTTAAATGCATTGCATGACTTGTAATAGGATCTAAAATGATACACTGTGTATGCTGCTGTACGACAATGTAAAATATGCGTGTATGAATCATTGGAAAGTTGATCTACCAAGTTGGAAAGGTGTTGGGTAATCCCTGATGTTATTTGCTGAGTAAGCAAACATATGCAAATGTCACGTGCATTCCACTATATGGAGTTCCTCTGATGGACACTGATGGACACTATTCAACGAATGTGCACACTGGACAAAAAAGAAATCCACTATCATCTGAGGGCCTTCGGTTCAGTAGGGTCAGAGCTGTGTCAGAGTTCCACTATGCTCTGTTGAAGCTATGCAGCTTGAGAAAAGGCAGGGATGCCTGAAACATCACTGCTCTGATTATTCACTTGTGGGCAATAAACAAAGCTCTTTCATGCTGTAACACCCTTCCCGTGTGTGTGTGTATGTATATGTACAGTATCTCCCAAAAGTGAGTACACCCTTCACATTTTTGTAAATATTTTATTATATCTTTTCATGTGACAACACTGAAGAAATGACACTTTGCTACAATGTAAAGTAGTGAGTGCACAGCTTGTATAACAGTGTAAATTTGCTGCCCCCTCAAAATAACTCAACACAGCCATTAATGTCTAAACCGCTAGCAACCAAAGTGAGTACACCCCTAAGTGAAAATGTCCAAATTGGGCCCAATTAGCCATTTTCCCTCCCCGGTGTCATGTGACTCGTTAGTGTTACAAGGTCTCAAGTGTGAATGGGGCGCAGGTGTGTTAAATTTGGTGTTATCGCTCTCACTCTCTCATACTGGTCACCGGAAGTTTAACATGGTACCTCATGGCAAAGAACTCTCTGAGGATCTGAAAAAAGAATTGTTGCTCTACATAAAGATGGCCTAGGCCAGGCACCCTCAAACTACGGTCCTCCAGCTGTTGCGGAACTACACATCCCATGAGGCATTGTAAAACTCTGACATTCACAAACATGACTAAGCATGATGGGAATTGTAGTTCCTGAACAACTGGAGGGCCATAGTTTGTGGACCCCTGGCCTAGGCTATAAGAAGAAAGCCAAGACCCTAAAACTGAGCTGCGTGCTGGTGGCCAAGACCATACAGCGGTTTAACAGGACAGGTTCCACTCAGAACAGGCCTCGCCATGGTCGTCCAAAAAAGTTAAGTTCACGTGCACAGTGTCATAGCCAGACATTTTCTTTGGGAAATAGGATGACTGCTGCTAGAATTGCTGCAGAGGTTAAAGGGGTGGGGGGCCAGCCTGTCAGTGCTCAGACCATACGCTGCACACTGCATCAAATTGGTCTGCATGGCTGTCGTCCCAGCAGGAAGCCTCTTCTAAAGATGATGCACAAGAAAGCCTGCAAACAGTTTGCTGAAGACAAGCACACTAAGGACATGGATTACTGGAACCATGTCCTGTTGTCTGATGAGACCAAAATAAAGTTATTTGGTTCAGATGGTGTCAAGCGTGTGTGGCAGCAACCAGGTGAGGAGTACAAAGAGTGCCTTGCCTACAGTCAGGCATGGGGGTGGGAGTGTCATGGTCTGGGACTGCATGAGAGGACTGGGGAGCTACATTTCATTGAGGGAACCATGAATGTCAACATGTACTGTGGCATACTGAAGCAGAGCATGATCCCCTCCCTTCGGAGACTGGGCCGCAGGGCAGTATTCCAACATAATGACCCCAAACACACCTTCAACATGACCACTGCCTTGCTAAAGAAGCTGAGGGTAAAGGTGATGGACTGGCCAAGCATGTTTCCAGACCTAAACCCTATTGAGCATCTGTGGGGCATCCTCAAACGGAAGGTGGAGGAGCACAAGGTCTTTAACATCCACCAGCTCTGTGATGTTGTCATGGAGGAGTGGAAGAGGACTCCAGTGGCAACCTGTGAAGCTCTGGTGAACTCCATGCCCAAGAGGGTTAGGGCAGTGCTGGAAAATAAAGGTGGCCACACAAAATATTGACATATTGGACCCAATTTGGATATTTTCAGTTAGGGGTGTAATCACTTTTGTTGCCAGTGGTTTAGACATTAATGTGTGTGTATTGAGCTTTTACACTCACTACTTTACATTGTAGCAAAGTGTAATTTCTTCAGTGTTGCCACATGAAAAGATATAATAACATATTTACAAAAATGTGAGGGGTGTACTCACTTTTGTGAGATACTGTATGTAATATATATATAATATATAAATTGCAAGAATAAAAATGTATCAAAATAACAATGTCACATAATGACGTGCTATGTATCCAAGCCAGAGGGAACGGTATATGTCTGTGTATAGTTAAATTATTGTATATCCTTATGTCATTAGACTCTTCGACAGAAAGCAGTAAAAGTCTCTAGAGAATATTATGAATCTGCTTGCTTTAATGCTTTTCATTGCAAATAGATAGAGTGTATCTCTGTCAGTGGGAATAGCTCATCAAGACGGATGTGAGCGCGTGTGCATCCTGTGATGAGCTCCCAAGGGTCCTGTGGATGAGAGAGTCCATTGTCTGCTCTGGTCTATTAGGATATCCTATTTGTTGTTCAGAAATATTGGATCATGTCTGCTGCTTTCTTATTTTTTCAGCTTGGGTTGTTGTGCAAGGCATTGTTAATGCATTAATAATTCCACACCTGCAGTGTGACTTTTATTTACAGCATATCATATGGAAAAGGTTGACATAACTGCAAGCACTGTGTTGAAGCCTAGGTGACTGGTTTCCTTATTTACATAGTGGATATAGTGAATATTTTTATTCTCTGAAGGTATTTTGCCCAGGGTTAAACCAGATATTTTGATTCCCGTGTGTTCTGTGAACTAAACTATTGTTCTCCCTTGATAGGGCTTCCATTCACTGCAAGATTCTTAAATCAATGCTTTCTTTTATTAACTGTTTTTAATATAAAAAGATTACCGCAACAGTCAAAGTATATGAATACTACCTTCATAATGAAGTGTTGTTGATCCTCAGTGTTTTCACCAGACCTGAGGAAGATCGGGTTGTAGAACCTGTATATTGACTGATAGACCTAAACAAAAGCTCTGCAGAAAGCTGGACTGTTTCTGGGATGCTAGATCTGTGGATCTGTTGGTGTACTTGTAGCAGAAGATCCACTAAATGCAAATCCTTTTTTTTTAACAGTTTATCCTCAGAGTCACATCTTCCGAAAGGATTTAAGTCCAAACTATTTTAGGTCTGTCAACAGCCATTGTAATGTGTGAAACTGTAATCCCTTACATTGATGACCATTTTTCATGTCATATATGGATCTACAGATGGCCCATGTTGAGAGAAAATTAAGTTTAATACTTTTTTAATCATAATCTGAAAAGTCAGAAGGACTGAAATGATGCTTAATTAAAAGCATAGTCCCCAGTTTTGAAGCCTGTGTATGCACGAACATATAAATAATATTTTTTTTTTCCTAATAACTATTGTCTTTCTACAAATGACTAGAGTTGAGCGAGCACCTGGATGTTCGGGTTCGGCGGGTTAGGCCGAACTTTGCGGAAACGTTCGAGTTTGGTACCGAACGTTATCCGAACTTTACCCCGGACCCCGAACCCCATTGAAGTCAATGGAGACCCGAACTTTTCGGCACAAAAATGACTGTAAAAAAGTACTGGAAAGTGCTAGAGGGCTGCAAAAGGAAGAAAAATGGGAGATGTTATTAGATCTGCAATCTGTCCCTCAAAGCAGTAGTAATCTCTACCTAGTCCAGTATCAGATCGTTCTGTAATTAGATCGTTCTGTAATGCAGGATGAGAGATCGTTCTGTAATCAGATCGTTCTGTATTGCAGGATGAGATGTTATAGATCTACAATCTGTCCCTCACAGCAGTAGTAGTAATCTCTACCTAGTTATTAGATCTGCAATCTGTCCCTCACAATCTGTCCCTCACAGCGCCAGCAGCATCCTCTCCCTACACTAACCTGAGAGCATGTGACATGCAGCACTGTGACTCCAGCCTCATATAGAGGCTGGGTCACATGATGCACTGGACAATCACAGCCATGCCATTAGTAGGCATGGCTGTGATGGCTTCTAGGGAAAACCAGTGAAACGCTTGTTGATTGGCTGCCCTGCAATATGCCCTTCAATATGCGTGATAAAATACCAGGACCCAGAACCCGAACATTTTCTCAAATGTTCGGGTTTGGTACACGGACACCCGAAAGTTCGGTACGGACCCGAACTTTACAGTTCGGGTTCGCTCAACTCTACAAATGACTACAGGCAATGGCATACAACACCAGATGTATACCATGTACTTTCAATGCAGACATTCTCAACCAGGATTCCCTCAGAGGTTGAGGGGGTTTCTTTAAGCTGTGGCTGATTGTCCTTCCAGTTGATAGTGTCTACATAATTCTGGATCCTAAGCTACTTGGCAGAGCCAGCGGCATGACGCCAAACATATTTTTTAGCTCCATGTAAGGGTGGTATTCTGACCACAACTTTAAGAGCCCATTCACACAGGGGCGACTTGCGATCCGACTTGAGTTGCCTCAAGTCGCCCCAAGTCGCTTGACATTTGAAATCCCATTGAAATGAATGGGAGCCGTCTTAATATACACGACTGAAGTCGCTCCGACTTCAAGGCGACTTCTGAAAAGGTTCTTGTACTACTTCTAGGCGACTTCTATCCGACTTGTGCCCATAGAATTCAATAGAAGTCGCCTCCAAGTCGGATCCCCATCTATATGGAAGCGACTTCACAGTTAAAAAGAATAGAATTTATTTTTAGGCAGCCCCCTCCCTCTCTTCTCTGATTGGTCAAGGCAAAGTCGCCTGGCTAAAGTCGTGTTGTAAAGTCGCCTGAGGTCCTTTAAGTCGCGCTGGAAGTCGCGCTGAAAGTCGCGCTGAAAGTCGCGCTTAAATCGCCTAGCGAAGTCGCGCTGAAGTCGGGTCGCCCCTGTGTGAATGCAGCCTTAGGGGGGAATTCTTTCCTCTGCTCCCCAATTTAAGTTAGCAGGTGTTCCCTAAGACCTGAAAACTATTTTAGGGATTCCTCTGGGGAAAAAAAGGTTGAGAGAGGCTGCCTAGTGTATAGTAACACGTGTGACCTTTTTAGGATTTATTCAGGTATGCTATAGTTTACCACTGACATAACAGGCTGCATAATATTTTGCATGTGCTCTCCCGTGATTTGATATCTTGTTATAACTGTTATGCTGTGTTATTGTTTTGCCATTCTTTTGAGGTGATAAGCAGATTGTTATGAAAGGTCCCAGCATAGCAGCATCACCATTATTTTAAACTGATGAAATAGACTCACTGTTCTTGCTTTCTTCAGCTTCTGAAGATAATCTCAACAGTGCAATGTCTCCACTCAATTTGTCCAAACCTCCACTGGTGATAGATTACTAAGCAATAAATAGCACATTCTGGCACCAGTTTGAGTTGTAGCACTTGTGTATCTGCTAGCTATGATATGGTGGTGTGGATTTAACAGATGTCTGGAGAACTTGGCAGAAGACCAGGTGATCTAGAAGGTTATGAGCAAGTGGGAAGCAACACTTTTTAATTTTTTTTAGCTCTGTAAGTAATACATAAATGATTACCCTTTTTGACAGTGGCAGTTGGATTAGCAGGAAGTATGTTCATATTTAATTAACCTAAGGGGCTTTTATCAAAATGTTCCATTATACAGTATGTGTGGTAATTCTCCCTTATTATGTAGCGCTGAAGAATACTTCAGCTATATAAAAAGTTGAATGTAAGGGTTGAAAGAGATGTCCAGCATAGATTGGTGTATGCGTACATAAATCCTGGTGTGTGTATACTTATAGGCATTCTGATAATCTAGTTTTAAATTGGGAAATTGATCTCGAATAAAAGCTGAACCCGTAGACTTTTTCTATCCATTATATCACAGCTCCCCAGTTACTTTGCACTCGTTTTTTTACTTCCTGGTGTTATATTCAGTGTTGCCAACCGCCAGTAAATTTACTGACAGTCTGTAAAAATCAGTGATTTTTACAACTGTCTATAAATATCAGGGTCTGATAATTTGTCATGCTGTACTGACTTTTTAAGTGTAAACCGGGCAAACTACTTGATATGGGTATTGTCAGTGTTTCCGCATTGTGTTTAAATATCAATTGTCTTAGTTTTTAATAGGAGTTCAGTTATTTTTCAGGGTGCCAGTAAAAAATGTGCTCCGCCAGTAAATTATCCATGTTTTGCCAGTAAAAAACGCTGCAGGAGGTGGGCAACACTGGTTATATTTGGTTTGTTTTTTAAAGTACTTCGACAATCTGTTATAAAAATTAGACTATACTGAAGTATCAAGAAAAGTCTCTAAACAATTAAAAGCTTCACACGTGCCTAAAATAGTGACTCATATAATTGACTGTATACTAAACAGATAAGTATGATTAGATAAAGTGATATGGGGTTTCTAATTGTGCTAAGAAAGGCGTAGGCAGGAGTAATGAAAGTGAACGGGTTGTTCCTATGGCCTGGGGCTCTTGCACGTTACAACATGATACCAGTTCAGTTAATATGAAGTAAGCATGGGCACTTTGTTGTGACCTTTCAGTATAATGTTTCAAAAGCAAAAAATGTTATGTTCATCTAATGCTTTAGTGTGGTTACTCTGAAGGCCGGTATCCATACTGGTGGACCTGTAAAGACATGCTATTTATGGATGTACACAGCTGGTGCTAATGATTTTTGTTTGATCCTTTGCAACTTTCATAACATACAGACTTATTTAATAAGGTATAGGCTCACAGCAAACAGATTTGAGGCTGCCATAGTCAGATGACCACAACACTCAAATTTGATTTCTAGGTGCTACAATTCCCATCAGGACACACACACAGTCTTATAAATATCCCACATTTTGCAAACTATACATTGCATATTATATAAGCCCAAACATCCGAAAATATTGTTTAGATACAAAGCTGCTATGTGCGAGTGGGCTATTACTAGGCATTATAATTCTAAGTATGATTTGAGGAGGGGGAGGAATTAAAATATTATTATTGGCATATGCTGTAATTACAAAAACTTGTAGTGTAATGGCTGGCCTTTACAAAATCAGAGCTCTTCATGCTGACTCAATATTTTTTGATGTAGCATCTCCAGCTAGTAATGAAATATTATCACGTCAAGATTGTAGATTGTAAGCTCCTTGAGGGCAGGGACTGATATGAATGTACAATATATATGTAAAAGCACTGCATAAATTGACAGCGCTATATATAGGTACCTGTAATAAAATAAAATAATAAAAAAATGATTTGGTTCTGAATAAAAATGCTTTAGAATTAAAAAATAACTTTTAGAGACTGATCCATATAACATAATTTCATGTGCTCATTTTTTAACGGACCTGCTTTGAATCATAGTAGTGAAGAATTGTTGTTAAACATGTCATGGATAAGTAACCAGGTGCTGTGTGCTAATCAATCGGAAATGAGCATATAATTGTGTAAGAAGGACCATGTCAGCTATGCCATGTCAAATGCTACTACATATGGGAGGCTACAAGTTTCTCAATGAAATTGTTGTATGGAGGCTCCAGATGTACAGGCTGCAGTCAGCTGGCTATAGTGTAATCATTTGTTTGTTGACAGGTTCCCAAGAGTCGGACAGCTCACAGTCTGCCAAGAAAGACATGCTGGCTGCACTGAAATCCAGGCAGGAAGCTCTGGAGGAGACACTACGCCAGCGGCTGGAGGAGCTGAAGAAACTCTGTCTACGTGAAGCGGTAAAGATATGGCATTTCTTCTGGATTTCTGTACTGTTGACAGAGCTTGAATATGAACATTTCAGGCTATTTGGCATAAAGCAATATGTGTAATAAATGTAATTTTAATATTACTAACCCGCTAGGCTCATGGCACTATCCTACATATTCAGCATGTTGCTCTTGAATCCACATATTTACAGTATATAATTGCCCATGGATAAAATCTTTTGAGTAGTAAGAATATCTTACACGTAGCATTTAGATCAGTGGTTCTCAACTCCGGTCCTCAGGACCCACCAACAGGCCAGATTTTAAGTATTACCTTGGGGAGATGCAGACTAGGATACTGCAATCACTGAGCAGCAAATTATATCACCTGTGACACATTTCAGTTATCCTGCAAACCTGGCCTGTTAGTGGGTCCCGAGGACCAGAGTTGAGAACCACAGATTTAGATGCTCAACACACCATTTTGCAGTATTCCTTCCTGGTGAGCATTTCTAGGAATTAAAGTCTACCATACTCAAGAGGAGAAAATTGCGTCATATGAATAATTTGATGATCGTAATCGTGTATACAGACCAAATGCTGGTTGTGACATATTGAGAAAACCTTGCTATCTGATGGCTTGTCATTTTTTTCATGTGAAAACGCTTGCTATATTTTCTAAAGAAATCTATCCTAGAGCATAGGTGTGGAAATCCTTACTAGAATTGAAAGTGCCCTATTACTTAAGACTTGCAAAACTGTGATAATCTTTTGCAATCACATTTTTCCCTGCTAGGAATCTTAGGAATCACAATAATTTCCTGTAAGGAGTACTTTGGAAGCAAGGATTAAGGTGTGGGAGGAAAGCTCAACACAGGCAGTCAATGAAGAGTGACAAAACCCATGACGAAAAGAATGAATTTGATTCCTGATTAGGACTGCTATGGCAAACGTTCCATTATGTCATTAATAATTTTGGAATTTACACAAACTTCATCAGTGGTAGTGAAATGCCCATCTTCTATGGCACTAAAACAATGCATTGTACCTGTAAAATAAAAACCAATGCATTGTAATGCATCAATCTCACCAAGTTAAATATTTTGATCAGGAAGATCAAAATAACATGATTACTTTCCCTAGGGATTTATTGCGGTATAAAAATATTTTACATTAGTGTATACCTAATAGTTGGTTATCTGAAATGTATTATTAAGGGAGCTGTTTTTGCTAAACCTTGGGCCCCTGTTGGATAGCTCTTCACAGTTACATGACCCTCCTGTGTACATCTACAGTATAATTCTCTTCACTCTGACATTGTATATGCTCCATAAAACTCATAGAAATCCTTCTGTGCTAATCCACATTGCCAAAAAACTTAGAACATGTGTCTATGTATTGATTTTTAGTCATTACAAAATATGTCTGCCTTTATTGGCTTTTTTAAGGCCTAATAACATTAGTGATTGTGGGATATTTACATTTATAAAGGTCATAGGCGTGCACACATGCATTAGCATTATCCAGGGGCGGCACCAGGTTGATGGTCGGGGTGCCAATGGCCAGTGTAAATGCCCCCATTATATTAAAGGCTAGGTTCAACCCCAGGAACATGTTACAACCGTATTCACTATGTAACATAATAAGCTCCTATCAACTGCCTTCCACCACCAGAGCCTCCTCCCTGTGATTGCAGGCATTGTTCATGTGTGTTTGAGTTTTCGGGTGCACACCCTAATGCAATAGGCTGTGCATACCTATGATAAAGGTGTACAGTAGTACATGGTACTAGAAAGCTCACCACAGTTAAAGACCATTAAATAAGTATGAGATGGCACTTACTATGACTATACAGTGTCATTCATTAGTGAGAAACTCAGTTGAATGTTAAAGTGGTATTAAACCCAAAAGCAAACATTTATTACATTACAGCTTACCATTCCTTAGATGTGATTGTTGCATTCATTTTCTTTTTTTAGGCCTTCTATTTTCATATGGTGATCCAGCCAGTAAGTCTTCTGTTTATTCAAAAGAACAAGCTCTCCAGCAGAGTGAATCAGTTACAGAGATGAGACAAACTATTTAACACTGACAGGGGTCTTTACACTGATCAGCTTTTATTTATGTAAAACCTTTATCCCAAAACGAAAAAAAAATATTTGCTGTAACTGTCTATAAAGTGTGAGCTGGAGTTTTGCTACCATTTGTTGGTGTATTGAAGTCTGCTAGTGCATCTAACACTCCCTTCCCCCCAGACTGACAATGTTGCTGACCAAAGGTGCCCTGTGCTCATTCATCCTGACTGGGGCACTCTAATATAGGAGATGTGTTATTGGCCAGATCACCAGGTGAAAACAGAGGCAAAAAGCCTAGGAAAAGAAAACTGATGCAGACGCCACATCTAATGATTGGTAAGCTGCAATATATAACATTTTTGGTTTTGAGTTTAATACCACTTTAAGAGTAATCTAAACACATATAAAATATCCTCATTTAATCCACTTAAAAAATCATGAAATACTATAACAGTTCATTTTTAAGAAGCACTTCAGTCGGTCTTTTTACTAGCCTCATGTAATCCTAGCATATCAGAATTTAGGCTAGGAGAGGGAGGGGAAGCATAACAAGGCAATCAGGTCTTACTTGTACTGCACAGTTCCATGCAGTTACCAAAACAGCTTGCTGATTGGATGAGAAATTTGAGATTTGACCTCATCAGTAAGCTACCGCTCCTTCACTGTCCTATCAGTCTTCATCAGTCTACACTGTTTCAATAGTAGTCATGAAAAGTAAATGGTCAAGGCTGTGTGCATTGTCTGACAGGAGAGTCTGGATTCGAAAAACTGTATAAGAATTTGTTTTTTTGGCAGGCAACACAGTTCACATATGTAATCTAAATGTGTATTTATCACTCTTCCTATTTCACACTTTAAATGGTTCTGGATCTCTTGCATTTATAACATTACAAAAATTCTCCATGTCTTGGATAAACACAGGTTGAATCCTGCTAAAAGTACAAAAAGTACAGCATAATGGGGGTCAGGGGAACTAGAGGACTTATTTGTATATAATACAGGCACCAACTCCCTGTTAATATTGAAGATATTACATTTTTTGAAAGGAGATGGAATTTCAGGGTGCCACAACAATAATTCATTGATTTTTATATAAAAGTCATTTTTTATTTAACAAAAAATATCAGATTCATAGAAAACATTTAAAATGATCAGAAGTGAATCATACAACATATGTGCATTGGTGCTTGCTCGACATGTTTCGCCATTATGCCGGCTTCTTCAGGAGTCTTAATCACACCATATGTTATCTTATTCACCTGGATCGATGGAAGAACCTGCAATCACTGCACACTGCTGCGGATGGACAGACCGAGGAGCATTTAGTGGCCACAGAGAGGATAAAACCACTTGATTGATAAATTAGCCACTTATAATTCAATGGATGTTTTATCCCACAAAAGACAGAGCATAGGAATGATCTGGAGAGCAAGACAAAGCAATAGTCTGCAGCAGCAGTCTATGCTTGTTGAATAAATTGACCACGTGTAATTCAATGGGTAAATGGTTATTTAGGAGGTTTATTCCCACAGTAGTTTGTGCAGAAAGATAATCTGCAGAGCAATAGTCTGCAGCATCAATGGTCTATACTTAGCGCAGATCCTCTTTTGATAAATGAGTGTCCATTCATCAGGGTCAGCAGCCGTGCAAGTTCTTGCACAGCTGCTGACCAAACAGAAGATCTATTGGGTACTGTTTATGAATTTGGCTATACAGTTACATAGCCACGAGATTTTGATATTAGCCCTTCCTTGTTTAATTGACCCTAGACAGGGTTACAACCGTGAACTGCAAACATTAGACTTGAATTTCAAGAGCATTATGTTTGATTAGGTGTGTTTTGTGTTTACTCATAAGCACTTTTTCTGGATGTTTTATATCTATCTTTATTTTATTGTTTCTCTGTACACGTGTACACTTTGCTACCGAAAAGTATTGTTTTTTTCTTATTCAGATTCTGAATACTTTATTAATTCCAAAGGGAAATTACTAAGATACAGTTACATTCAACAAAGGCAACACAAAAATCATAACAAGGCACAACGATGAAATTACCAATAATAGCAATTAATACCACATAAAACTAAATTAATACTATACCGTAATCAGCCATACCATCCTAATAAAATACTACATAGAATAAATAACACCGATTGAAAAAATATCAGAAAATCAAACTACCAACATGCAAATATTACACCACTTTCTTTAACATTATCCAAAAACCATTATGCATAGTTAACCTAACGACAACATAATATAAATACTACATAAATATCTGGATCATTATTTAGTGAAAAATAATTAAAAAAAAATCAAAATGGCACAATACATATTTCAAATCTTTCATGATGGGTTTTATTTAATTGCCTATTAAAATGATCAGACGTGGCAAAGGAAATCTCTTTTCTGATACCATCCTTATGTAAACACACATTTTCACGTCAATTTAGGTAGAGGTCAATTAACATTACTATGTTTTCTGGGAATTGTGGGAGGATAGCAGGACATCTGGTAAAATCCCACACAAATTCTGTATAATTAGAAACCCCTATAAGCACTTGCACATATTTTATTATTTTTTTTTACAAAATACTTTGTTCCTATGGTAAATTTAAACTATGTAAAACATTTGCTACGTAAGCTTAACTAGGGCAGTCAGCATTATTTATTACTTTAAAGAATCACGTGGTAGCAAAACAAATGGCTTACAAAGTAAATGCTTGTCATTGTGTTTTGCAGGAACTTACAGGCAAACTGCCAAGAGAATATCCATTAGATCCGGGAGAGGAGCCGCCTACTGTTCGAAGGCGGATCGGAACATCATTTAAATTGGATGAAGACAAACTTCTTGCAAAAGGAGAGGTGAGCAATCTACGTGAAGCCTGTGCAGCTGTGGTGAATTTATAGGAGATACCGGAACTTTTTGGTTTAATTGTCTTACTTGCACAGTAATTAAATCTGGCATGTAATGTGTGCTCAAAAAATTATATTTATTGTTATTATATAATAATAAACGCTTTACGCTTTACAACATGGGGGCAGACAGTACAGTTACAATACAAATGAATACAGGAGGGATCAGAGGGCCCTGCCCGTTAGAGCTTACAATTTTTATTATCATTTATAAATGGTGCTCAGAAGGTTGACACTTGTACAATAGCTTATTTAGTAAGATTATAAAAAAATTTTCGATATTCATTTGAGGTTATAGATGAAGGCCTCTTTTTAACAGCCGCACTTTTGTAGAACATGTAAGAACAAAAAGATGAGATTTTCTACAGCTTGGGAATCTCTCGCACAATGTATATTTATCCATGTCCTGGGTGTGTTTTCCATTAAATCTGTGGGCCCGTGACCCACAGTGTCTAAATTACCTTTTGTGTGGGTCCTGTACCTATTTATATGTAACACGCTCTCTAAGGGTTCGACATCTTTTAGAGTAGAAAAACAAGAATGTACAAGATGTTTTCACGCCGACAATTTTTCTCCGGAAGTAGATATTGGAGTTTACTTATAGCTTTTAAAAAAATATTAGAATGATTTATTCGATAACATGTTCACAGTTGGAAGACTCGTGGTAAATATTTACTATTATTTTTAACATTCGAGATTGCCCGTCCCGGGAGACTAGGGAGGACATAAGTAAACATAACATTGACATGACAGACGGGGG
>BLSH010148152.1:1158376-1181480 GCA_018402905.1 Glandirana rugosa
GGGCAATTACATTGGGCATGTTTATGTGGATACTTGGAAAAAGAAAATCTTGCCATGTAAGGCAAAGGCAGCATGGTCATCCATTTTTTAAAATTATCATTTAACATATTACTGTGGCTATCTTGTGTGAATCAAGGTATACATTACATATGAGCAATGCAAATTAAAGTGGTTGTCAACCTGTAAGCCTAGAATAAGGCTTACCTGTAGGTGCCCTGCATATCTCCCAAACCTGCATGGCTCAGGAGATATACAGTGTTCTAGATGTGCCGTTTCTCCACTGACCCTGTGCCGTAACTGGCAGCTGCTGCGCACATGTGACTGGCCGAAGTCGCGACCCTGGAAGGAAGAGAGGCAGAAGATGGACGCGGCCTGGAGTGGGGACATCGCTGGACGCTGCAGGCTTCGTTTCCAGGTAAGTGGCGATGCATAGTAGCCCATTATGCTTCTACTTTACAGGGTTATATTGAGGAAGTAAACCCAATCTGGGTTTACTTCCTCTTTAACTATCAGACGCTTATTTTTTGCTCTGAGTAGTATCTATGTTAGATGGTCACCTACTGCAGAGAGGTAAAACAAATGAAAATTGCTTAAGGGCTTGTTTACACTTACCTTGGCTTTAATGCACATTAAAGCCCCTACTGCTTCGACAAGCTTTTATGATGTGTTTTTGAGGCTTCGGTGGTGCTTAAGTGAGGCTTCGGTGGTGCTTCAATGAGGCTTCGGTGAGGCTTTGGTGGTGCTTCAATGAGGCTTCGGTGGTGCTTCAATGAGGCTTTGGTGGTGCTTCAATGAAGCTTGGCCGATGCCCTGTGTGTTTGTTGATATCTCACACCTGCAATTTCTCCCCAACAAAATGAAGCCAACGCAAGTTGTAAACAGGACTGTAAGCTAACCATTTTATTTAGTGACAGGAGCTTTGACTGGCGTTAAGGAAGCTTTAACAAAGCGAGTCAGGCACCCTGTTTTGAAGCAAGTGTAAACTAGCCCTAATGATAATTAATTTTACGCAGTTTACCCTTCTTTCGTTTTTCTTTTTTTTTCTTTTTAAGAGTATGATGAAATTTGTGTTGCTGTCTGTGGCCTCTTTGAGAACATGTCTGTCCACTTCCTCTACTGGTGACAATCCTATACATAGGGCAGGAAACAAGGGAAATCAAAAACAGCAATTCAGATAGCAATAAACTGTGTTATTGCTCTTATGACTCTGCTGGACAGATTTCCCCTCACTCCCCAACAATAAAGACCATTTCCTCACCCAAGAATAAAAGTTTAATAAATAATAATAAGTTTAATAAAAACATATAATGAAATAAAAGTTTTGGCTGGATTTCTACTTAGATAGTAGCTTTGTGCGATTTGCAAGTAATTGATCAAATTTTTTTTCTTCTGCCTAAACTTGCTGCTGTTAGAACATGTAAAAATTCCCACCATGATGATAAGCCATGATAAGTAAATTTACAAGCCAATGAAGTGCAAATTGTCTGGCAGTTTGATTGTTGTTATTAACAGTTAGGTTATATCTAATGATAGTGTGAGGCTTTAGGGCGATAAAAAAAACGATTAGCTTTAACTACAATCGTTATATTAAAAAAAAAATTAAAAAATAAAAGGCAACTGAACACGTTACTTCTGTTATATTTTATTAAACCGGGCTTAGATGTTGTTTGATACTTTCTGCCATTAAAAAGAATTTCATCAGCAAATTAAATTTCTTCAAAATGAAGGCTCCTGCAGTGCTTTTCTTTCTGTGGCCTTTCAAAGATTGCCTAGAGGCAAGCACATGAATGTTAACGAAGTCTGAATTGTAACACAAAACTTTATAGGTATTTTCTCCATGGCAACTCTTGTGTCAGGTCCATTCCTGTGCTTTGTCCGGCTGAATGACTCCGGGGATGCATTGGACAGAATGTGTAGAATGTGGGAGTCATGTGATAAGCATGGTGTGGGCTTATTACAGGTTGATGAGAAACTCCACTCTTCTTTGCACTGTGTGATCCTTGCCAAGACATTGGAGTAGGTTTACCACTTTCAGTTTAACATTTCCTGTTTGTTTTTCTTTGCTTTTCTAGCCAGGTTTGCATTGACCATTTATTTTCTTTTGCCCGAGCATATAAATCGTGGTTTCTCTCTGCATATATTCTCTAATTCACAGGGCTGATTTGTTCAGAAGTAACCTATTTTTACAAGTTTACCCCCATGTACTTCATGCTACCTGCCCCCCTCCCCCCATGGCAAATCCGGCAACAGCTTGGAAGGCAATGGATCCATCGTAACTGCAGCTTGTCTTGGCTCAGAACATTTTCCCAAAAGGAAACCAGAGGGAGAGGGAGGCGTGCCAGCCTCTGCATTCCTCTGGCTGCAGCTTGTATTGGAAAAGTCCTCTCAACCAAGACAAGCTGCAATTATGATGAGTCTATCTCCTTCCAAGCTGTTGTTGAACTTGACAAGGATTGGACAACAGGTGAAACATAACTAGACTTAGGCTCCATTCACACCCGCATGACTCCAAAGTTGCAACTTTGACACAACTTTGGATGGGTGCAACTTGGATATGACTTTGGCTTTGACCAGTGATAATGGACAACTGTTGCATTGTATAACATTCAGGTATGATTTTCATGGAACTTTTGAGGGTTAAAATGAACCAGTTCTGGACCGCCCACTGCCCATTTACTGCGGCATGGTGGCCGTCTGCGTGAAACAATGTACCTGTACGTTGTCACTTCCTCCGGGTCTGGGGCGCAAGCACCGCCGGAGACCCACTGTGATTGGACACAGCGGGAGCCAATCATCGGGTCCGGCACCCGCGATGGCCACCCGGACCCGCCGATCGCTCACAGGAGAGGCAGAACAGTGGTCTGCCTACGTAAACAAGGTAGACCGCCGTTCTGTGAAGGAGGAAGATGGAGATATTGTGTTCCTGTTAAGCAGGAACACAGATCTCTATCTTCCTCCAGTCACAGCATCCCCAACATAGTTAGCAAACACACTTAACCCTTTGATTGCCCTGATATTAACCCCTTCCTTGCCAGTATCATTAGTACATTATCAGTGCATATTTTTTAGCACTGATCACTATAATAATGTTACTGGTCCCCAAAAAGTGTCACTTAGGCCCCTTAGGCACACTTCTGCAACATGATTTTACCGCGATTTTGCCAAGATTTTACCATGATTTCATCTCAGTAAGACTTTGGTCTGACTTTGTTGCAACTTTGCCACATTGAAACCATATTACAAAGTCGTACAGAAATCGCATCTATATTATTCAGGTGCGATTTGCATGAGACTTTGAGGGTTTAACATTGAAGCCTATGGACCTCAATGGACCTCAAGTTGCATCAAAGTTGGGCCAAAGTAATGCAGGGACTACTTTGAAGTCGGCCTGACTTCAAAGTCGTACAGATATGAATGGTACTCATTGGAAATAATGGGGAATGACTTGTCATGCGACTTTGCAGTCCCAAATTGCAGGAAAACTCACACAAGTGTGAAAGGGGTCTAAGTGTTTGATTTGTCTGCTGAAATGTTGCAGTCCCGCTAAAAATCACTGATCGCCACCATTACCAGCAAAAATAAAAACGCCATAAAAATATCCCATAATTTGTAGACAAGATAACTTTTGCGCAAACCAATCAATATACACTTATTGGGATTTATTTTACCAAAAACATGTAGCAGAATACATATTGGCCTAAATTTATGAAGAAATTTGTTTTTGTGCATTTTTTTTTTTATTGGATATGTTTTATAGCAGAAAGTAAAAATTTTTTTTTTTTTCAAAATTGTCGGTCTTTTTTTTGTATAGCGCAAAAAATAAAAAACGCAGAAGTGATCAAATACCACCTAAAGAAAGCTCTATTTGTGGGAAAATGGACTTTTGTTTGGGTACAGCATCGCATGTCCGCACAATTGTCAGTTAAATTAACGCAGCGCCGTATCACAAAAAATGGCCTGGTCAGGAAAGGGGTGAAACCTTCTGGGGCTAAAGTGGTTAAAGTCTATGGCCCTCAAGTTGCATGAACTACTTTGAGTCACACATAAATTAAATGTTATCATTGGAGAACACGGGGAATGATTTGTCATGTGACTTTGATGTCCAAAGCTGTATGGCAAGTCACACAAGTGTGAATGGAGCCTTAAGCACCCACTGTAGATAAATAGGACAAAGTACTGCATATACTTTGTCCCATGGGGGACAATGTAAAAAATGAATGTAATTATAGTTCTTGATAGAATGCTTGGACAGTGTATATATGCTGATTATTTTATTTATATATTTATCTATTTTTTAAATCCTCATTACAAATAATTAGCTTGTGCAATTGCTGCCTACAGATCTTGGTGGTTTGAAATATCTATATGCCCCGGGCATATTCCATATGCATCAGTGCATCTGACCTAATGCCCATATAGATCTGATTTGCCCTTCACTGTGGGTTGGCTAAGATTGCAAATTGGGTCTCCTGTGGTCAAATAAGCAAAGTTTTGCAGAGTGCAATCTACTTCTGCGTTGTTAGCTTGAGCCATAAAGATGCAGTAACAGATGGACCTGGCAGCAGATAGTAATCAATAATATCAGTGTGTTGAATATCCCCACCTTTTTCTTGAAATGCAAAAAAGAAAAAGAGCTATAGCCATAATTTATTAAAGTGGTTCTAAAGCCTAAAGTTTTTTTTAACCTTAATACACTCTGTGCATTAAGGTAAAAAAAAACCTTCCCCTGTGTGTTCTCCCCCCTCCCTGACAGTTACCTGACTCCTGTATTGATCCAGTGCTGTGCCCGGCTGCAAGTCTTCCCTCCCTCTCTTCCTGGTCTCACAAGTTTTGCTGAGAACAATGAGAGCCATTGGCTCCTGCTGTTGTCAGTCAAATCCAGTGAACAGAGAGCGAGGGGTGGGGCCGAGACACGCTGTGTGAGTCTATGGACACACACAGCTTGGCTCAGGATTGATCAAGTCATTTGCTATGGGGGCAGACACAGAAGGAGGAGGAGCTGAGATCACCAGTGGGGGACCCCAGAAGAGGAGGTAAGGGGCAGCTCTGTGAAATACCTTTGCACAGAACAGGTAAGTATAAACCTGGTTATTATTTTAATTTAGAAAAATATTAGACTTTACAATCACTTGTGCCAAGTTAAAGTAAATCTCCAAGTTCATGATAGAAATGAATGCTGAACTATTTCTCAGTTAGATGCCTATTCTCAAACTCCTTTCCATCTTTTTCTGAAATTAAGAAAGACTAAGCTGGGGATGAAGTTACTATGAGAAGGTGCCCTGTGATGTAATATTCAGAATGCACTACAAATCTCAGCAATGTTTGTAGCCTGAAGTTTACTGAAACTTGTGGCCCCTGTACAGAATGCATGCTACAGTCCTCCCAAAGTCTACTCCCTCGATGACTGCACTGCACTTGAACATGGAAGCAGTCAGTCCAGCAACAAAATAGTTAACCAAATACTACAGTCATCATTTAATGAATGAGGTGGAACTAGTCTTTGTATTTAAACCTATGATGAATAGTTTTCGATGTGTCCGTTAAGATATTTTATGTTCGATTCTAACATTCCAGATGTGCCCTTTTACCTTAAAGAGAACATATGTTTCCTGTAAGGAAATTGGTCTTTAAGATCACTGGGAAAATAGTGCAGGCTATGTGTAAAGTTAGACATATGGGTCACAGTCTTAATTAGGAGAATGCATTATAAATTAGATATGAATCAGCTTGGAATTTTCAGTTAAAATTCTATATATCAATATGTAGCAAAGTGCATTGCCCTGCAGAGGAAAGTGACATTTGTTTTGTTTTCAGTCTTGACGCCAGCAGCTTACAACAGGATATATCATAATAGGAAACCTTATACATGAGTATTTTACCAGAAGAGAAATGAAAAATCATACTTTGGAATGACAAGGCCACCATGTAGAACATCTATGCAGCATACGAAGGCTTATGTACAAAAGAAGTATTGAGTCAGACAGAAATAAGGAAAAAACAGTCCCAAAGGTGAAAAAAGGTTCTGTGATAGCATCCACACCATCCACATCCTGTAGCTGTAAGATCCAGTAAAATTCCCCTCCATCATAGGCAAAATGGTCGCTTAACAGATTGCACGGCCCTTCTATCACAGAAGGACAGTGACTCTAAACCCAGCCAGGGCCTTTAAACGTCCCAGGAGTCTCTTAGGGCATGTGAAATCCCCATCCAGGTAATGATATTACAGGCGATCCCCAAAATTTAAAAGAACTTATACCTCCAGCCCTTCTCTTACTACTCTAGTGTAGTAAGTCTTTCACTTACTACACTAGAGTAGTAAGAGAAGGACTGGAGGTATCCATGCTTTTATATTTTGGGGACCGTCTGTGATATTGTTACCTGGATGGGGATTCCACATGCCCTAAGAGACTCCTGGGACGTTTAAAGGCCCTGGCTGGGTTTAGAGTCACTGACCTTCTGTGATAGAAGAGGTCCGTGCAAGCCTTTCAGACTGTATTTTTCTTTTTGGTGTCTGACTCAATACTTCTTAGCGCAACTCTTTGTATGAATCGTTTTGGAACTGTGCTATATCTCACAGTGGCTTGCGGCTATTTTTGACGTTTTAGTTATTGTTGAACACTAGCACAGTTTTATATGTTTTTTTTGTCTGTTTTATGCACAAAAATGAGAGAAAAGTAAATGTCAGAAGATGACGTGAAGAGTTAGATGTGTGTTCATAGTTGTACATTGTGCAGCCTGGTGAACCACTGAAATGGCACGGCACACTTTCAGTGGTGTAGCCTGGTGAACCACTGAAATGGCATGGCACACTTTGAGTGCTACGCCTTCTCATAATTCTGGCTGTTCTTTCTACTATGGATTCTAGGATGCAATTTTGGTCTGCAGATCTGTGTACCTGGGCTGAAATGCGGTTAACCCTGCATAAACTCCATAGAGATTGATAAAGGTTTACTGGCAGCCTAAGACACACCCTCCCCCATTTATAACAGAGGATCGCTATGCCCAGCTACACAGTGTTTACCCCACATTGCCCTTGCATTTTATCATATTCCATTCAGAAAATGTAGGTCACTCTGTGGAGCTTTTATTGTCCAATGCAGATATTCTCTGCATGATGTTGCAGAGAACATACTGTAATTGGTGAAGTGGCCAATCACATGACTTTTTCAGCACCATTATGGCTGCTATTGTAAAGGTGGCCATGTTGTTGCTTTATAACAGGGCACCTCAAGGTTCTTTTGTAAAAGCTACAGAACCTGTTGATGCCATACTAATATAGACTGTAAAGGCAGTTTATTGGAAGGAGTCAAAACATATAATCACATATACTATATTTTTTCTCTCAATGGATATAAATATAGAATCTATTAATGTAGTTATATGGTTATAACTTAAACTACAGCCAAAAGTGTCATTGTGTTACTAAGTGGCCAAGCATTCTTTTTTTGACTGTCTGCACTAACCTTGGATTTGCTTCCCAGATCAAAGCTTTCCTTAATGTGACTTATGTTGAATGGAATGTGATTGTTAGACTATATCTGCTTTCATTAGCTGCATAGTCTGACCTCCTAACTTTTGTTTGTGCTTCTATCCCAGCTGCCTTACCCCATGGTCAAAGAAGTTCAACGCCTTGTAGTGATCTAACAGCCACACCTCCTAGCAGCCCTCACCACATTTTATCCTGGCAGACTGGGTAAGTCCTTTTACCTAATAGATCATTAGCATTCACACTTAACTACCTGCCTTTTCATTAAAGGGAATTGCTGGAGCATTCCATACCATTCTTGTTTGTCAGACAATGACATCATGGTGTGTGTAAATAAATAGACCTCCTAAGTGGCTAGAATGAAAGGAATGTGGATAGGGGATCCTTATTAAAGTAATCCCGCGAGGAAGGAATTGCAGCAACTGCCATATCAGACTGGTTTTTTTAAATGTGCAAACTCGGGCTTTCATCCTGATCAGTTCCTAGTAAGTCAATTACCTGGCACAAGTTTGCAGCCAGTAAATCTGAAAACTCCAAACTCATTAAGCAAAGTTAAGTTTTTTCGTGTATGGTTCCAATTAAAAATGTTGCCCATGTAATGCTAGCCAGTGTTTCAAAAGGCTTGTCCTGGGTACCAGTATATCCGTTCATTTATCTTCTAGAGTACCCGGGTAAACCCCATAGCTCAAGGCTCTCTGTTATGTGAATAGTGCCTGTAGTCAAGTCTGACCTCTCCTTGTCCTGCTTTGTCTCTCATTTTACAGTTGGCCAGTGAAACCCTCATCGTAGTGATGAGCAAGGCATGGGGTGGGGCGGGCTGGGCTTATTTACAACAATAGCTGGCTGCTGCCTACACAAGAGCACCCTGTGTTTTGGAACTCCTGGTGTGGTCTACAACAGTGGTTCTCAACCCTGTCCTCAAGTACCCCCAACAGGCCATGTTTTGGGAATTTCTCTTAGATAAAATAGCTGTCCAAAATACCAAGCCATTGACTCTGATTTAAAGCACCTGCGCAAGATAAAGGAAAACCTGCAAACATGGCCTGTTGGGGGGTACTTGAGGACAGGGTTGAGAACCACTGGTATACAAGACAACTGCACCAATTTGAAAGCCGTTGGACATGCTTGTTACAGTATATCATGGACATAGCAGTAGTAACATGATCAGTACTACAGATTTGCTGTACTACATAGTGGGGGCATTTATCAATTCTGTTGCACAGCAAGACAATGCTAAACAGGAGCAAAGAGGCAGATTCTGCAACAGGTTTACTTTAAGAATTCTGCTTCAATTATAGCTTCCTCCTTCCTCTGCCCTAATATAGCTCTGCAACAGGACTAAATCTGCACCTTAGTTTTGCATTTGTTTGGAAGGAAAATCTTTCTTTCCTATATGTGTCACATACCATTCTAAATCTGTCACTGTTTGCTGCCCACAATTCCAGGAAAAAGGGTTACAAACATGCATAAAACTGTTGCAAAATATTTTGCTATATGAGAGGCTGCCTGATTTGTGTTTAATCATGTCCCTAATTTACCCGTTGTTCCTTCCCACACGTTAATGTGCATGTTCAGCTAGAGTTTATTCCATTGCCCTGAGAAGATCTGATGTGTTCTTTAATACAAAAGAAAACTTCTGTGTATTAGTAGACGTTTCTGCAGATCTAAATACATTGCCTAAAGGACAGGTTTGGGGTGTATAAAAAAACAACACGTACATACTTTCCTCTATGCTGTAGCATCGGTATGATGCTGCAGCTGTCCCATGTCTTCTAAGACTGAGAACTGATTGATCACATGACCACTGGTGTGTGGAGAGCAGTGACGGTCAGTCACTGCTCTCTGCTCTGCCCATCCAGTTTTCACTGGAGTGCCGACCAGAAGAGGGGGCAAGAGAACTGGCTTCAGCTCTGAGTTACACTCTGAGAGCCGGAGCCAGCTTATAATCAGGCAGCTGGGTGGATCCAAACAATATAGTCGGGATCCTTCCAGAGTCTGGTGCAGCTCTGTGGCGTCAGCTGATCGTGGGCAATAGCCTGCTATACATTGACTCTGGGTCACAGGAGAGCAAAAGTGAGTGTACTTCTGTGACCCACAAAGGAAGTATGGCATAAAAAAAGCTCTGGCCATACTTCTCTTTTAAAAAAGAGACGCTAAAAAAAAGATTTAAAGATTGCTAAACTTTTAAAAAGAAAGTCATCTGACGTTTGAAAACCCCAGGAGAAAGAAAGGCACCTAAAACGAAATTAGAGTTTCTGATTTTGGTGCGTAATTGCCTTGCATTCGATCTCTGTCCAATTGCTTAGGTGTCATTAAAGAAATACTCAACCACAGTATAGGAGGTTGGACAATATTTTGTCTTTTAAGCTTAGAGTCCTTTTCATTAAATTTCACTAAATACTAACTTATGTGCAATTCTGCTGGTCTTCTTCTTTTCAAAGCTGTACTAACTTGTTACTAATTAACGTCTGCCTCACTGTATCTCTACTTTTCCTCCCACTGCTCTCCTCTGCTCAGAGATGAAACAGAAAACTCACCCACTTTGGATGGGTCTGAGTCTTCAAGTCACCAAAGTACTGATGAATAGAGGTATTGTATAATGCTTATACATATCCAAGTGATCCAGTCACATTGTGCATGGAAATTCATCTTCCATATCATGTATACCTCATTTAGATAACATCCATTTGTGGTTCAATGAACAACCTTAATGCCATAGAGCAGATTTTACTGCAAAATTATCATTCTTGCTGGTTATTCAAGGGATGGTAAAATTACAGCTAGCTGTAAATATTTACAGGCATTCACTTGTTAAAGGAAGTGTGTGGCCTTTTCTATCAGCTTGTTGTAAATCTTAGTAGTGGTAATAATGCTTTGAAAACCTTTTTGGATACAGTTCATGATTATATATGTATGTGGGGTAGCCATATTTGTGCATTCTATTAGCATGCTCTGCAGGGCTACACAAAGGTTGTACTTCTGACACTGCAATTATATGAATGTGCCAACATACTGGAAACAATGTACTTTCTGTGCAGCTTATATCTTATTGTTGAAATGTAGGTCTATTCAAAATAAATGTACTTCGACATGGAAGAACTCAGGCTAAGCTAAAAATGCTGCCTTTTTTCCTTCACCTTTCTTCCTTTTACACTACCTCTCCTACATTTAATTACTGTAATGTATCTAGGGAAGCAACCCTAGGACAGAAAGTTTTAGAACTATAGAACACCTCTCCCTCTCCTAATCTCCATAACATGGGGGAGGTGTACAGTAGTTCAGAGGGAACCTGTCCTGAGACTGCTTGAGATAATGCTGCAGAGCCCACAGGAAGTTACAAGATCCGCGGGTTTTTAGAAGGATCCACACGTTTTGTTTTTCCCCATGTACAGTGGGTACGGAAAGTATTCAGACCCCCTTAAATTGTTCACTCTTTGTTATATTGCAGCCATTTGCTAAAATAATTTAAGTTCATTTATTTTCCTCATTAATGTACACACAGCACCCCATATTGACAGAAAAACACAGAATTGTTGACACTTTTGCAGATTTATTAAAAAAGAAAAACTCAAATATCACATGGTCCTAAGTATTTAGACCCTTTGCTGTGACACTCATATATTTAACTCAGGTGCTGTCCATTTCTTCTGATCATCCTTGAGATGGTTCTACACCTTCATTTGAGTCCAGCTGTGTTTGATTATACTGATTGGACTTGATTAGGAAAGCCACACACCTGTCTATATAAGACCTTACAGCTCACAGTGCATGTCAGAGCAAATGAGAATCATGAGGTCAAAAGGAACTGCCTGAAGAGCTCAGAGACAGAATTGTGGTAAGGCACAGATCTGGCCAAGGTTACAAAAAAATTTCTGCTGCACTTGAGGTTCCTAAGAGCACAGTGGTCTCCATAATCCTTAAATGGAAGACGTTTGAGGCGACCAGAACCCTTCCTAGAGCTGGCTGTCCGGCCAAACTGAGCTATCGGGGGAGAAGAGCCTTGATGAGAGAGGTAAAGAAGAGCCCAAAGATCACTGTGGCTTAGCTCCAGAGATGCAGTCGGGAGATGGGAGAAAGTCGTAGAAAGTCAACCATCACTGCAGCCCTCCACCTGTCGGGGCTCTATGGCAGAGTGGCCCGACGGAAGCCTCTCCTCAGTGCAAGACACATGAAAGCCCACATGGAGTTTGCTAAAAGACACTTGAAGGACTCCAAGATGGTGAGAAATAAGATTATCTGGTCTGATGAGACCAAGATAGAACTTTTTGGCCTCAATTCTAAGCGGTATGTGTGGAGAAAGCCAGGCACTGCTCATCACCTGTCCAATACAGTCCCAACAGTGAAGCATGTTGGTGGCAGCATCATGCTGTGGGGGTGTTTTTCAGCTGCAGGGACAGGACGACTGGTTGCAATCGAGGGAAAGATGAATGCGGCCAAGTACAGGGATATCCTGGATGAAAACCTTCTCCAGAGTACTCAGGACCTCAGACTGGGCCGAAGGTTTACCTTCCAACAAGACAATGACCCTAAGCACACAGCTAAAATAACGAAGGAGTGACTTCGCAACTCCGTGACTGTTCTTGAATGGCCCAGCCAGAGCCCTGACTTAAACCCAATTGAGCATCTCTGGAGAGACCTAAAAATGGCTGTCCACCAACGTTCACCATTCAACCTGTCGGGACTGGAGAGGATCTGCAAGGAGGGATGGCAGAGGATCCCCAAATCCAGGTGTGAAAAACTTGTTGCATCTTTCCCAAAAAGACTCATGACTGTATTAGATCAAAAGGGTGCTTCTACTAAATACTGAGCAAAGGGTCTGAATACTTAGGACCATATGATATTTCAGTTTTTCTTTTTTAATAAATCTGCAGAAATGTCAGCAATTCTGGGTTTTTTTTCTGTCAATATGGGGTGCTGTGTGTACATTAATGAGGGAAAAAAATGAACTTAAATGATTTTAGCAAATGGCTGCAATAAAACAAAGAGTGAAACATTTAAGGGGGTCTAAATACTTTCTGTACCCACTGTACATTGAGGAAAAAAAGTATTTGATCCCCTGCTGATTTTGTACATTTTCCCACTGACAAAGAAATGATCAGTCTATAATTTTAATGGTAGGTTTATTTTAACAGTGAGGGACAGACTAACAACAACAAAAAAATCCAGAAAAATTAATTTAAAAAAAGTTATAAATTGATTTGCATTTTAATGAGTTAAATAAGTATTTGACTCCTTCGCAAAACATGACTTAGTACTTGGTGGCAAAACCCTTGTTGGCAATCACAGAGGTTAGACATCTCTTGTAGTTGGCCACCAGGTTTGCACACATCTCAGGAGGGATTTTGTCCCACTCCTTTTTGCAGATCCTCTCCAAGCCATTAAGGTTTGACGTTTGGCAACTTGAACCTACAGCTTACTTCACAGATTTTCTATGGGATTAAAGGTCTGGAGACTGGCTAGGCCACTCCAGGACCTTAATGTGTGTCTTCTTGAGCCACTCCTTTGTTGCCTTGGCCGTGTGTTTTGGGTTATTGTCATGCTGGAATATCCATCCATGACCCATTTTCAATGCCCTGGCTGAGGGAAATAGGTTCTCACCCAAGAGCTGATGGTATACTGCCTCGTCCATCATCCCTTTGATGAGGTGAAGTTGTCCTGTCCACTTAGCAGAAAACCACCCCGAAGCATAATGTTTCCACCTCCATGTTTGGCAGTGGGGAGGGTGTTCTTGGGGTCATAGGCAGTATTCCTCCTCCTCCAAACACGGCGAGTTGAGTTGATGCCAAAGAGCTTGATTTTGGTCTCATCTGACCACAGCACTTTCACCCAGTTCTCCTCTGAATCATTCAGATGTTCATTAGCAAACTTCAGACGGGTCTATATATGTGCTTAGTGTAGTGTGTTACCAATTGTTTAGTTCGTGACTATGGTCCCAGCTGCCTTGAGATCTTTGACAAAATTCTCCTGTGTTGTTGTGGGTTGATCATGATCATTGATACTCCATGAGGTGAGACCTTGCATGGAGCCCCAGACCGAGGGAGATTGACAGTTATTTTGTGTTTCTGCCAATTGTTGTCACCCTCTCACCAAGCTGCTTGGCAATGGTCTTGTAGCCCATCCCTGCCTTGTGTAGGTCTGACATCCTTGAACAACTCTTTGGTCTTGGCCGTGGTGGAGACATTGGAATCTGATTGATTGATTGCTTCTGTGGACAGGTGTCTTTTATGCAGGTAAAAAGCTGAGATTAGGAGCACTCCCTTTAAGAAAGAGTGCTCCTAATCTTAGCTCGTTACTTATATAGAAGACACCTGGGAGCTGGAAAACTTTTTTGAAATGCGTTTTTCTGGATATTTTTGTTGTTCTTCTGTTTCTCACTGTGAAAATAAACCTACCAATAAAATTATAGACTGGTCAGCAAAATCAGCAGGGGATCAAATACTTTTTCATCTCACTGTATCAAAGAGATATAACAAAACACTTTAACCCCTTTGCACCTAAGGATAAAACAAATCTTAATGCCTAAGCACAATTTTGCAACTTTGATATGTGTTAGTAAAACCGTACATATCATTACACTTTGTGCATCCAGGTGGAGTATATCTTGTTTTTTTCAGGACAGATTTGGCTTTCATTTGGTGGTAAATGGTAATGAATATCTCCTGTTTTATCATCAAATTAAACAAAAATCTTTTTTTTTTTTCAATTTAGCTGTATAGTTCTTGGTACTACCATAATGTTCCACCAAAGGACAACTCAAATTAAATTCTCCTGCTCCTGACAATCACAGTGATACCACATATGCATATGTACCCATAGTATAGCCCAAAAACAATAGTGCACATTTTGTTTTTTATTATTATCCTACCTAAAACACACTGACACTGATACGAATTAAATAAAAAAAAAAATCCTGTCCAAAAAAAAAAAAAGACTGGCCTGACCTTTACCCTTGACCCTTGACCCTTGACCCAAACACCCTAGCACTGAACCTTGATCTAGGTATTTTTTAATTTTATTTTTTATTATTATTTTATGTTTTTTTACACACACTTTTTTTTCTTTGCAAGGAGAGAGAGAGATATGATGTATCTCTCTTCCATTCACAGGGAAAGAAAACATGGAGGTGGGCCTCACTGTGATAGCCAATCAGAGAAGGGAGATATGCAAATATGCGGCCCCTTGGAGAAAAGCCCAGGCTAATGGGGCCGCATATTTGTGTTAAGTCAATGTGAATGGGGTTAAAATGTGTGTAAAAGACAAGAAACCCCTCTGATTTGTTCCTCTTTGGTCTGATAAATATACCATGTAAAGTATCACCTACCTTATAACGCCTATACTAGCTACCTTGTAAAAAGAAGATGCATATACTTATCTATTTTTCAGGGCGCTCCAGTCCAGTCATGGTATTTCCCCAATGGCCGGCTTCAGTGAAGAGGAGCAAGCACTGCCAACAAATGAAATGCCTGGGCAGTGACGTCATCCTTAGGCTTACTATGAGGCATCTGTTTTCAGCTGTCTCTTCTCTCCCCTGAAGCGGCTGCTGGGAGCCTATCATATGACCAGACTGGACCACCCTGAGAATAAGAGTAGGCATCTTCCTTCTGCTAATTAGTTAGGAGTTGGAAGGTTGGTGGGAACAGGACTAAGCTTGGTTAGTTCTAGGCTGGACTTCTGCTCTAAAGTGTTTAACCCAAAAAAATGGATTCTGTCCCTTAAATCATGTTATACAGCACAGTGCTTGTGCTATGTAATTTGACCCCCTGTATCACCTATAACACCTGCCAGTTTCTACCCTCCCCTCTGTACACTGACCACGGTGTATCAGGGCTGCTGAGCCCTGACACAGTGGTCAGCATGCGTGTCTCCATCATGCGCTGATATCTGCAGTTCTCCTGTGTCTCCCTCTGTCCTTCTCTCCCCTCTCCTATCTGCCTGTCATTTCTATCACTGATCTGCTCCTCTCCCCACTGCTTCAAAACTATCTGACCTTTATATCATCCCCTCTGTCAGATAAAAAGCTGTATACCAGTGCCTGTGCTTTATTTATTTATTTTTATTTTTTTAAACCTGTTTCAACCAGGTTTAACCAACAATCACATGACTCTAAGCTCTCTCCTCCTCGCCTGACGTCAGCAGGGGAATCTCAGTCCCGCCCGTTGGAGCTATCAGACTGGGAGAGCAGAGAGCCTGGAGTCATGTGATGGCTGGGAGACTCTGTTAAGACAGGTAGAAATCATTTTTTTTTATTATAAAGTACAGGCACTATGATACAGCTTTTATCTGACAGAGGGGATGATATAAACATGAGATAGTGGCTTAACAACCACTTTAAATAACACTAACAGGTCTCATTTCTCCTCCAGCTTTTGAGTGGACCATAAAAAGAAAAGCAGCAGGCTGATGAGCTTATCTCACTCCTCTCTCCTTCTACCAAAATATTTATTTTTAGTACATTAGCTGACAGGCTCATTGCACTGCTTCTCCCACACCCACTTTGAGCTCTACTGTATAGTAGTTTATCTATTTCTTTCGATTCATCCTCAATATACTTCAACATCCAATCAGTTGTTTGGACAAATAAATTGCTTGATTAAACAGAACAAAGAGCAGTCATTTATGTAACTGAAAGTAAAGCCTGGGAAATGTAACATTTTATTTCTAGATGGTAAATATACAGTGTATGTATTAATGAAAACATTTTATTGAACCATGTCCAGCCAAACTAAACATTTTGTCATTTCCAATGTAATTTGACAACTAGCTAAAAGATGAAAAAATGAAATGGGCAACTAGCTCAATCCATTTATAACTACCAAGGGAGGCGCAGGTCATTACAAGTACATACAGCATAATCCAGCAGTCAGATGTTTAATAAAACCAGAGAGGTCCAATTTGCACACAGCTGTAAATAAAGTGTATAAAACCACACACCTGCTCGTGGCAACACTGGGACATATGTAGCAGTGACTAAATGGCTTACAGAATTTACTCCATACTGTCTTTAAAAGGTACACTAAAGCTGCACATACCCTAGGCGATTTATGAATGAACGTTCATACAAACATTCTCTGTATATTCGATGACTTGATGAATTTCGTTCAAAAGTACTTTAAAATTTTGTTTACATTCATTCTAGAATTAACTCTTAAAAGTTACATAGCCAGGTCCATAAATATTGGGACATCAACACAATTCTAATCTTTTTGGCTCTATACACCACCACAATGGATTTGAAATGAAACTAACAAGATGTGCTTCAACTGCAAACTTTCAGCTTTAATTTGAGGGTATTTACATCTAAATCAGGTGAACGGTGTAGGAGTTACAACGGTTTGTATATGTTCCTCTCACTTTTTAAGGGACCAAATGTAATGGGACAATTGGCTGCTCAGCAGTTTCATGGCCAGGTGTGCGTTATTCCCTCATTATCCCATTTACAAGGAGCAGATAAAAGTTCCAGAGTTCATTTAAAGTGTGCTATTTGCATTTGGAATCTGTTGCTGTCAACTCTCAATATGAGATCCAAAGAGCTGTCACTGTCAGTGAAGCAAGCCATCATTAGGCTGAAAAAACAAAACAAACCCATCAGAGAGATAGCAAAAACATTAGGTGTGGCCACATCAACTGTTTGGAACATCCTTAAAAAGAAAGAACGCACCGAGCTCAGCAACACCAAAAGACCCGGAAGACCATGGAAAACAACTGTGGTGGATGACCGAAGAATTATTTCCCTGGTGAAGAAAACACCCTTCACAACAGTTGGCCAGATCAAGAACACTCTCCATGAGGTAGGTGAATGTGTGTCAAAGTCAACAATCAAGAGAAGACTTCACCAGAGTGAATACAGAGGGTTCACCACAAGATGTAAACCAATGGTGAGCCTCAAAAACAGGAAGGCCAGATTAGAGTTTGCCAAACAACATCTAAAAAAGCCTTCACAGTTCTGGAACAACATCCTATGGACAGATGAGATCAACTTGTACCAGAGTGATGGCAAGAGAAGAGTATGGATAAGGAAATGAACTGCTCATGATCCAAAGCATACCACCTCATCAGTGAAGCATGGTGGTGGTATTGTCATGACGTGGCATGTATGACTGCCAATGGAACTGGTTCTCTAGTATTTATTGATGATGTGACTGCTGACAAAAGCAGCAGGATGAATTCTGAAGTATTTCGGACAATATTATCTGCTCATATTCAGCCAAATGCTTCAGAACTCATTGGACGGCGCTTCAGAGTGCAGATGGACAATGACCCGAAGCATACTACAAAAGCAACCAAAGAGTTTTTTTAAGGAAAGAAGTGGAATGTTATGCAATGGCCAAGTCAATCGCCTGACTTGAACCCGATTGAGCATGCATTTCACTTGCTGAAGACAAAACTGAAGGGAAAATGCCCAAAGAACAAGCAGGACCTGAAGGCAGTTGCAGTAGAGGCCTGGCAGAGCATCACCAGGGATGAAACTCAGCGTCTGGTGATGTCTATGCGTTCCAGACTTCAGGCTGTAATTGACTGCAAAGGATTTGCAACCAAGTATTAAAAAGTGAAAGTTTGATTTATGATCATTAATCTGTTACTTTTGGCCCCCTTTAAAAAGTGGGAGGCACATATACAAACTGTTGTAATTCCTGCACCGTTCACCTGATTTGGATGTAAATACCCTGAAATTAAAGCTGAAAGTCTGCAGTTAAAGCACATCTTGTTTGTTTCATTTCAAATGGTGGTGTATAGAGCCAAAAATATTAGAATTGTGTCAATGTCCCAATATTTATGGACCTGACTGTACATTGTTTGAGAAAAATGTTCAATTCTGCCTCTTCAAATTTTGTCGTCACTATGGTAAAAAAAAACAAAAAACAAATACTGATTTGACCCAAGGAACGATTAGAAAGTCATACAAAGGTTTTTTTAACTGATAAAATGAATATGGAATTCTACTATGGCCACTGTTACACAAGATATCTGAAGATATCTCAGCCAACAAAGGTCTCATGTAAACAGGCGTTTGTCTTCCTGCTTTCAACATGCTATTGGAAAGCACATCAAATGCAGGGGATTCCTACTGACTCCAATGTAGTAGTGTAGATGGCCATCCAGAGGCTGCATTTAACCTGCTTTGGTCACAGCATGTTCCATTAAAGCACAGCTAAACCCTTAAAAATACATTTCTCTATCCATACATAGGGTGCAAATGTGTCTGAGAAATGTTTATACATGTGATGAAACAAACGAAATATGTACAATTTTGATTGTTATTATAACAATACAAATATATATTCAACCATAAAAATACATTTCTGGACTTGGGGATTTTTGGCAGAAGACGCATGCAAAGTCTCCTGTGTCAAAAAATGTCTTCTTTCACCTAGGAATGTGTTATTTTCTGTGTACACTGTACAGCACACATGCAGTGAAGTGTATGCTTCCGACTCATTCTAGGCATCTGTAAGATGCTGAGAATGGACAAAGTAATTCCTATGCACATGTGGAGGAGTTACCTCATCAATGGCTGCAGAGGATGCCTGAAAACCTGACAGTAGCTGCAGAGGAGATGGTGACAATGGGAGCTAAAATCGCTCAACAACTGGAGAACGGCACACTTGTAAGGCATGTGTGCCTTAATGTGCAAATTTGCACATTATGGCAGCAGCCCTCCAGGCAGGCAGCATTTTTTCCCCCTTTAAGGTGTATTTGAATTGCAGACCAGGAAGGTTAAACATAGCGTTTTTTGTTTTGCTGTGGGCAGCACTGCACTTAAATGGGAAAAGCTGCTTTTGACAAGAATATCTCTCTATATAAACCCTACAACTACTGTTCATTTTGCATATATAAATGTTCATTTGAGTCATGAGAAATGATTTCTTTTTTTTAAATATTATACATTTTGTTCCATACTAGGAAAAATGTCTAAATTCTGCATTCCTTGCACACGACCGGTAAATGCTCTGTAGCATTGCATCGTGCTATTCCTCCCAGTATTCCTCAACTGTAGCAAAGAAAAGTGAGGTCCCATCCTGGCTGTGCTACCAGGACCACATAACTGACTAGAGTTGCAAATCCTTCCAGAGCTAACTGTTCCCATATATGTGATTTAGCTGTTTATTTAATGGTTTGTCTGAAGTGCAGCTTCAAAAATCACTAACCCTTTTTTTTTTCACATGGAATCGCATGGCGTTTGGCACCATTCCATTTCATGCACCTGAAAACATGCCATGTTTTCTGATGCATGGGAAGAAAGAATTAATGGCACCCCTACACATCCGCAAAAGAACAGCACATTTTGGCTGCGGGTGCAGGAATGCTTGCGATTTACATGAATTCCTGCACCTGCAATAGTGATCCCCTCGCTTTCTGTACTGGGGATAATGTTTTACCAAACTGAAAGCATGATGGAAAAGAATAATAAAAAGCTGACAGAGGTTCAGGCATTCGCTTATTGGGCTTCTAAAACAAATGTATTGGCTATAGATCACTTTAGCTGTTTTTTTTTTTCCTGGAATTTATTTTGACAGCCAAGCTGTGCATATGGCATCTGATAGAAGTGGGATGGCTGTCTGTGATCTATTTGTTTGTATACTTGTCTATGTACACTTTAATCATGGCAGTTTGTATTTCTTCCAGGACCTACGATAATTACTACCTAGATTCTGCTCTGTATTCTGAATTACCTGATGTCCAGTGGTACGGACAAGAAAAAGCCAAGCCTGGGACTTTAGTGTGACCCCTTTACCACAGCGCCATTCTGAGATCACCTCACTGCCTCTCATTTGCCTTACCCAGATGCACTATCATCCCACACCAGCTTCAGCTACAAGCACTTTTCATTTTGAAACCTGCGAGCGAGGAAACCAGTTCAAGTCCCATCTCTAAACGTACAGCTGTTCCCGGAGAATCACGTTGCTACTACTGACTATCACGTGCCTCCTGCTTTATGTATATTGAGAAACTGTGAAAGACTCTTTCATACTCCACCGGAGTCCTTTTCTATTAGTCGGGAATAAAATCATCACTGTTTAATCACCAATATTATCTTTGTAAGGAAGTGAAACTAAATAACAATATCAAAGAGCTGATGTTTAGGCCAAAAGAGCACTAGTAAAAATGAGCTTTTCCTTTTTTTTTTGTCGGATTTATTTTTAGGGGAATCTGCTATTCTATATTTCCTAATTCACTTCTTATTTTTTTAGGTATTAAAACTGGCTAATTGTCTATGAATTGTGGTCAGTTCAGTTCTAACCAAAGATAAATCAGGAAGGTTGCAAAATTGCTTACTATCTAGATGTGACTCTTTAGAACCCAACATATAAAGTGAAATAATGGTTGTGCCAACCCTATGGTGATTTTTAATGAAGAATGGGTGGTGTCTCTAGACAGGTCAATTGCTCTATTTATTCAGAAAGTCTGGGGTAACTGATGTCACTAACAGAGCTGCCTTCAGCAGTGCACAAGGCAGCAGAGGATTGTAGATCATCTTAAGCCACTCATTTGCTGCTATTGATAACATGGTAAACCTGTGTAGGTGTTAATCTGGTCTTCTGAGTTCCCTACATTCTGATGCTCAGACCCACAATTCAAAATAAAACATCCACCGTATAACAAGAATGGTAATAAATGTAACATTTTAGGAACTGATGCATAGCGCTTGTTCAGTGGCAATCCTACCTTATGCAGAGAGTTGTGGGTGTGCATTCTTTGAAAATGATTCTCATTTACAAAGCCTTTTCAACTAAAGTCTAAACACAAAGTACATAGAATGCCCTGAGTGATTTTTTTTTATTTCATGATTGTGGTCTAGCTATCAATACAAAAGTGAAGACTAATGCAAACACAACTTCTGGTCCAGTTTCATCCACTAAATAAGTCAAGCTTGGAGCAATTCAGAATCAAAAGGAGCAATTCAAAAGGAATCCAGGATCAATCGGGACAATTTTTACTGATGCTTGCTCTGCAGAAAATTGCTGTAGAGTTGCCCAAGGTTTAACCTGTGTTGTAAATGATGATTACACTTGCAAAACCACTATATTCCAACTACTCTTACCTGGATATACTGAACCTGATTATAAGAACTGCATGCCTGTAATAAGCTCCTGCTGACAAATTATGGTGAACGGTTGTTCTGGTAAACTTGTAATACTGGACTCTTTCCATGGCAGGTTGGTTAGCACAAGCACTGTGGATTAACAAAGAACAATCGGCAGAATCACATGCAATGCCTGACAAGGCCATTACCCTAAAAAATTACCATAAAAAAAAAAAAAATTGTAAACCTAAAGAATGAAAGAATGCACTAGAATACTAGGCAACCAAAATTCCTCTAGAGGGCAATTTCATAAGTCTCACAGATAGTTTGGGAACATTGTCAAGGATTAATTAAAATGACCAGAGCACTTATTTTAAATAAAAGGTATTAAAAATACTGCTCTAGTTTTTAGCTACATGTGTGGATCATAAAAATATTCTACAGCCAATAAATTATAAGTCACTGAAATTTAGAAAAGCTAAAAATTGAATATGCTACTCGAGTATCATGAACAGTCACAATGTACTGCACTAAAGTGTATCACTGAACTGAGATTTTATACTCCAATACATAATGGTGTTGCCTTGTTCATGCAAAAATCACATTTTCACAGTGCTATCTACAGCTTTGCGCAGTATTTTATTAGCAGCAAGGCATCAGAACTTTTGTTTATACAGCTAATTCTTTCATGGAGATGCTGCCTTGTAAAGTCAAGGTTGACTTTAGTTAGAAGGAATTTAAACAAGAACTGATAGGGTACAGTTTACTTATCAACAAACCTTGCTATAACAGAAGCTTACTATCCATTTCAAATAAGAACCATTGGAAAAGACCAAAACTGGAGCCACCAGAATATGGAGCAGCTGTGCAGGCAACCAATCGGCTTCTATCTTTCATTTTCAAAGCATGCACAGCTGCTCCAGTTGTGATAAATTCCCCCATTATATTGTGGTCCAAATGAATAAAGCAAGAAATAATATATTTGTACCTTAAACATTTCCTGAAATACATTAAATAATGTACATTTGTTGTAGATCACAGTTTGAGTTTAGGCAAGGTCCACTAATAATTGTAAATTTCTATAGCAATGCTAGCAATTGCTGTGCAAAGAAAACAATATGAACTTTAATGTGTAACTTAAAGTAAAAACTTTTTCTTTTTCTTTTTCAAAAATGAAATTCAATGTGTAATTTCAAGTATAACAAAAGAAACGTGTCGTTAACGATCGTAACGATATCTTTAAATGTTAATAATCACCTGGAACGGATTTGAGTTTGACACTAGATGTTGTTTACATGTAATAAATTACATAAAGTCCTTTACAAATTCCATGTTTATATAATAAAGAACGAAATAAGTAAACCTGGTGTTATATTACCCCCTTAAATAGTGTTGACCTCGTCGACACGTACGAAACTTTTACTTTCTATCTTCGGCTAACCAACGGACGTGTCGACGAGGTATAAGACCACCGAGGTCAAAACCAGAAAAGGTTACCAAGAATAAACTTTACCTATCATTCGAAGACAATATCGTTCCAAACAACTATTCATTTGACATGGGATAGTCAAGAACAAATTTAAGGAAGATTGATT
>BLSH010148152.1:1181490-1191792 GCA_018402905.1 Glandirana rugosa
TTCAGAAACCGGACGACTTCTGTGGACACATGAAACTGGAGACACTAATTTCATGATACTTTCTGTATCTCTTGATATTCCATTTTGACTTAAAGTAAAAACTTTTTCTTTAGTTTTGGATAGAGTGGAGAGGTATTAGAACATGTCTCAGGTTTTTATTGCTGTCTGTGTCCCTGTTAGGGAGATTCACCCTCTCTATTTGTCCTGTTCACCTTTATCATCGAAAGTAAAAGGAAATCCCAAATTTGGGTTATCCAAAGAAAAGTAAGAGAGGAAATCTATGCATGAGGACATGGTGACCTGGGGGGGCCCCAATGGTTTCCCTTAATTTGCAGGGATAGCCTCTTAATTCCTGTTTTGGCTATGGGACACGAAGTGAAGGTAAATCTCCCCAATGGGACACAGATGGCAAAAGAAATCTGATTGTAGTTATTACCCTTCCTTACTTTATCCAAACAAAAAAAAGTTTTACCTTATAGTTCTCTATGTCTTTCATAGTACTTTAATCACAGAGGTCAAAGTACACAGGTGTCTTCAGCAGGCCAAAGACTTATACAAGGAGATTGATGTCTCTCCTTGTATTGTCTTTGGTCAGTTTTAGGGCCCCTGTCAATGAGCTTTTGGTTGCAGTTAGAAAGTCAAATGCACCTCTCAGTAAATTCTGAGTGATCTCATTGGCACAGGCTCAAAGCCAATTGACACAGGCTCAAAGCCAATTGACACAAGCCCCTACCTGAATGCAGTTATATATGTTGTGATGTCAGTAACCCATTTCATCTTACCTTAAATTGCCTTGTGTACAAGAGCAGTCTCTGCTCTTAAAGGAGACCTATAACACAAAACGGAACATTACCATTAAAGGTAAAATTATGCTTGTCCTTCTGCATAGTTATTATACTACACTGTATGTGACCATTCGGGCACAGGAATGTGTGGTGCACTTCAGGTACCTCTGCAGCTCCAAAATCTTTTTTAAGCAAACTATCTTTACCGGTAAAGATTTTCTACTTTCTGGAATACACATGAATTTGTATATCTACATAGATGATGGCATCACCACACACACACACACATATGAATGGTAAATATATACAAAATACCATATGGCTCTAAGAACACGTATTATTTACGGTGTCTATACAGGTATAGTTTTGTTGTGCTAATTTTGCAGCTAAAAGGTCTACTGTAATTTAAGTAATGCTAAATAACTGCCAATCAGCCTCTGTAATTACACATCTGGGAAAATGTGGCCATACAATAAAAAACTTGAGACATCTGAAATTATGCACATTTATGAAGTACTGTAAAACAGGTACTGCATCTCTATATTCAATTAATTTACCTTATAATTTCCTGCACTGGAAGCGGTATCTTAGATTAACTAAATTAATTTACTTGAAAATCGCCTTTAGATAATATTGATAGGAAACTTCAAATACAGATATAAGTCATAAAAAAAATCTGGATATTTCAGATATGTTTTACATAGGTTAGTGACAGTTTGGAAAACATTTCACCCTTATAGTGACCACTAATGGAGTTAGATCAGGGGTCGTAGTAGCTGGACAAGGAACAATGGCTATACTTGGGGCTCATAAAATCTCATGGCATTACCTTGTCTTTATAACTAAATCTTAGGATATATCTTGTTCATAATAAAAGTATTTTTTTCAACACATGATAACAAGCACTTAAATGATATATAATTGTATAGAACTACTAGTGTTTCATAACAGTACCCAAAACATCATGCAGGCTTATTATTAAAGCATTGCAAAGAGCATGGGTCTTGTGCAAAGGATAGTAGTCTACACCAATCAAATAGATTTCAGTGTCCTGAAGTCTGATTAGTGATCGAGTCTAATTGGATTGTACAAGTACCTGCAGGTTTGACACTGTCTTACTAAGCAAGTCCTTATGTCAACATAAATTAGGTCAGCCGTCAAACATTATATCGCCAGGTTACCTTGTTAGTTTCCAATAAGAATTGACAAATCCCAAATTAACAAACAAAATCTGCAACTAGCAATTATGCATCCCTCTTGCTGTTCCTATAACACTTTAACATACTACTGGTTTATTAGATTGGGATGCTTTTGTTTTTATATAGCCAGACTACCTGGTGTATAAATACTGTAAGGCAAGTTATTTTCTTACAAGCAGTTGAGAGAAACTGGGAAGTCAAATATGGTTTTACTTCACCCAGTATTAGTTTTAGTTGGGGAAATAGCAAACCTCTTTTTTTCAGGTGCTACCAAGATGACCAGTTACTGCTTAGATAACTAGGTGTAAAGTTTTAAATATATTAATGTCGATAGTTTTAATACAAGTTGTGAAAAAAGTAAAAAAAAATAAATAAAATTAAAAAAAAAGAAAAAAAAAAAGGATTTTAGCTTCACCCATTAGGAGACAATTGGGCCAGCAGTACAGCTCGCTTCTTTGTCTGCTAAAGGGTTAAATAATTTAGGTTGCGCCTAAACAAGACTATAGAGCATGTAAAGTTACTTTTTTTTATTCTGTTCATCTGTAATCAATGAAAAAATATGTATGTTGTAGAAAAGTAGCAGAATTTTTCAAAAGAATTCTGCCATTAATTTATTCTTTTTGTATTAAGAATTTGTATAGTACCTTTACATTTTGCAAAACAGTGTTGTTGACACTTCCTTAATAAAGCATTTTTAAAATCAAAGCCTGGTCTTTTCTCTATTGATTTATTTTATATTGCATAATACAAGGTATCCTCAAGGGTGCTTAACCAACTATAGAAATAAATTATTATCATTATAATTATTATACAGAATTTATATAGCGCCAACAGTTTAAACAGCACTTTACAATATGAGGGCAAACAGTACAGTTACAATACAATTCAATACAGAATGAATCAGAGGGCCCTGCTCATTAGAGCTTACAATCTAGAAGGGAG
This sequence comes from Glandirana rugosa, assembly GCA_018402905.1. NCBI lineage: Eukaryota > Metazoa > Chordata > Amphibia > Anura > Ranidae > Glandirana > Glandirana rugosa. Next base: position 1,184,417 of record BLSH010148152.1, read on the forward strand.
GGTCAAGTGAAACAAAAGGTAATAACTGTGGGGGGTGAATTGATGAAGGAAAATGAAAATGTAGTTGTTAGGTGTGGGTAGAATAAACTTCTCTGAAGAAGAGGGCTTTCAGAGATCGTCTAAAAGCTAATAGAGTAGGAGATAATCGGACAGGTTGGGATAAGGAGTTCCATAGGATTGGAGAGGCTCTGGAAAAGTCCTGGAGGTGAGCAAAGGAGGAGGTGACGAGGGAGCTAGAGAGCAGGAGGTCTTGAGAGGAACGAAGAGAACGATTAGGTTGGTATTTTGAGACTAGGCTGGTAATGTAGCTGGGGGCTAAATTGTTGACGCCTTTGTAGGTTGTTGTATTTTGAATTTAATTTGTTGGGTGAGCGGGAGCCAGTGGGGGGATTGACAGAGAGGAGGAGTAGCAGACACAGAGCGACTGGTAAGGTGGATGAGTCTGGCAGGAGCATTCATGATGGATTGAAGGGGGGATAGCCTATGTAGAGGTAAGCCAGTGAGAAGGGAGTTGCAGTAGTCGAGGCGAGAGATGAGCTTTGTTGTGTCATTGGTTAGAAAGGGGCATATTTTTGAGATGTTGCGGAGGTTGAGGTGACAGGATTTGGACACTGATTGGACATGGGCCTTAAAGAAGAGTTCAGAGTCCAGGACTATGCCTAGGACCTTGGCATGCGGTGATGGGCTGATAGTTGTGCCATTGATTATGAAAGAGGGATCAGGGGAAGGGGCACGTGGTGGAGGAAAAATTATAAGTTTGGTTTTGGATAGATGGAGTTTGAGGAAGTGGTGTGACATCCAGACTGATATTTCTGTTAGGAAATTAGTGATACGCGAGGAGACTGAGGGAGTGAGCTGAGGGGTAAAGAGATAGATTTTGGTGTCATCAGCATAGAGATGGTATTGGAAGCCATGGGAGGCTATCAGCTGACCCAGGAAGGAGGTGTAGATTGAGAATAGGAGAGGCCCAAGAACAGAACCTTGGGGGACCCCAACGGAGAAAGGAAGAGTAGAGGAGGAAGTAGAGTGGTAAGTAACGCTAAAGTTGCGTTTAGATAAGTAGGAAGAGAACCAGCGAAGAGTACAGTCATGGAGACCAATGGCATGGAGTTTTTGGAGGAGGAGGGAATAGTCAACAGTATCAAAGACAGCAGAAAGATCCAAGAGTAGGAGTACAGAATAGTGTCCATTCGTTTTGGCTGTTAGTAGATCATTTGTTCGTTTTAGAAGAGCCGTTTCTGTGGAGTGTTGCGGGCGAAATCCAGACTGAAGGGGATCAAGAAGGCTATTCTTGGCAAGGTGGTTGCTCAGTCGGTTGTAGACTAGACGTTCAAGGAGTTTGGATAAAAAGGGGAGCAAGGAGATGGGGCGTAGGTTGTTAAGATTGGTTGGGTCCAGTGAAGGCTTTTTAAGTATGGGGCTAACTAGTGCATGTTTTAGAGAGTTGGGGAAGAGGCCAGAAGAGAGGGAGAGATTGAAGATCTGGGTTAAAGAGTGTAGAATCGAGTCAGAGGGTGAGCGTAGCATTTGTGAGGGAACAGGATCCAGATGGCAGGAGGTTAGTTTGACGTTAGCAAGTAGTTTAGCAACCTCATCTAAAGTGGTGGGGTTGAATGAGGGAAGTAGTGATTGTACCTGTAGGCATGAAGTGTAAAGCGTGGAAGGTATATGAACAGCAGAGATCTCCTCACAAATTGTTTCAATCTTCTGTTTGAAGTTATTGGCGATCTCCTGGGCAGTGAGTGAAGTAGTGGGTGGAGGCAGAGGGGGGCGAAGTAGAGAGCTGAAGGTAGAGAAGAGTTGACGGGGACGGGATGATAAGTTAACAACAGTGATAAAATAGGTCTGCTTGGCAGTGAGGAGGCTGGAATTGTATTTTAGAAAGGGCAGATTTATACTGGTAGAAATGCAGATAAAATACTAACATGGGAATAGGAAAATAAAAAATACTGCATACCAGAGGTATATTTTTTTACTATATGCTATAAAACATATCCAATAAATTAAAAAAAATCAAATCTCTTAATAAATTTAGGACAAATTGTATTCTGCTACATGTCTGGTAAAACAAAATCCCATTAAGGGTATATTGATTGGTTTGTGTTAAAGTTATATCATCTATAAACTATGGGATATAAACTGGAATTTTTATTTTTTAGTATTTTTTTTATACTAGTAATGGTGGTGATCGGCGACTTATAGCAGTTTGTGGGAACTAACTGCCACTGACATCACCAGTGACATTATTACAGTGGTCAGTTCTAATATGTTCTAATGACACTGGACAAGAAGGGGTTAAATATGTGCATAACAAGTGTTTATGTGTGTACTGTGTGCAGCTACTACTGGGGATCTTGTTGTTTTATTTCCCTGCTAAGCAGGGAATGAAAAACCAACTAGATCCCATGTCACTGAACACAGCTCTGTTCTGTTTACACTCACAGAGCTGTGTTCTATGAGACTCAGAGTCAATTGCAGTATGCCAGCGGTCAATCACTGGCCAGGACCCAGTGATTGGCATGTGCTGTGACAAGTCAGGTAGTGTGTGCAGGGCCACTCACAGCTTAAATTTCAGACAGTCTCTGTGAAAGTGGAGCTCTGTATGGCCAGCTTAACTGTAATTAACTCCTGGAACGCTATACTTATTTGGAGTGCTGGAGTTACCTGTTCTCACAGTGCTAAGATTTCAAGACTAGAGTTTATTGAACCCCCGGATGTTCGGGTTTGGTGGGTTCGGCCGAACTTCAGGAAAAAGTCCGGGTTCGGTACCGAACTCGACCCGAACTTTATCCCGGACCCCGAACCCCATTGAAGTCAATGGGGACCCGAACTTTCCGGCACAAAAATGGCTGTAACAAAGTCCTGGCAAGTGCTAGAGGGCTGCAAAAGGAAGTAAAATGGGGTAAGAGTAGGGCAAGTGCCCTACAAAAAAATGGGGATAGGGAAAATAAATTAAGATCAAATAAAAAAAATAGGAAGGGGTGGTGGATGTGGAGTAGGAGCCTAGAGGTTGACTAGGCCATGACCGTGGCAGTGTAGGTGGAAGTGGCAGTGGTGGAGGAGTAGGAGGAGGTAGCCAACACTGTTTTTTTTTTGTTTTTTTTTATAATTGGGGTAGCCCCCAATATATTGAGGCATATTCAAAAAAACAAGTATACGAATGGCTGTGTGAGTCCGATCTAAATGTCTATTCTGCACAATGTACAGACAAGTCTTGTGGGATCCATGCCTGGTTCATTTTAATAAACATTAGCTTGTCCACGTTAGCTGTGGACAGGCGGCTGCGCTTGTCTGTGATAACGCCCCCTGCCGTGCTAAACACACGTTCAGACAATACACTGGCTGCAGGGCAGGCCAGCACCTCCAAGGGATAAACGGCAAGCTCAGGCCATGTGGCCAATTTGGAAACCCAGAAGTTGAATGGGGCAGACCCATCAGTCAGTACGTGTAGGCGTGTGCACACATACTCTTGCACCATGTTGCTGAAATGCTGCCTCCTGCTAAGACGTTGTCTATCGGCTGGTGGTGCTGTTTGTTGTGGCGGGCTGCTGACAAAGCTTTGCCACATATCGGCCATGCTAACCCTGCCTTCTGAGGTGCTGGTGGTGCCACAGCTGCGTTGGCGGCCTCTTCCTCCTCCTCCTCCTTCGCCTTGTGCTTCCACTGAACCCCCGATGTCATTTGGCAATGCCCTCAGCAGCGCATCTACCAGCGTGCGCTTGTAGTCGCGTATCTTCCGATCACGCTCCAGTGAGGGAATTAAGGATGGAACGTTGTCCTTGTAACGGGGATCCAGCAGGGTGGCCACCCAGTAATCGGCACACGTTACAATGTGGGCAACTCGGCTGTCGTTGCCCAGGCACTGCAGCATGTAGTCGGCCATGTGTGCCAGGCTGCCCAGAGGCAAAGACAAGCTGTCCTCTGTTGGAGGTATATCATCTGTGTCCTCCGTATCCCGCCAGCCACACTCCAGTGATGCCCACGAGCTGCGTTGGGTGCCACCCTGCTGCTGTTCCTCCTCTTCATGATCTTCCTCATCCTCCTCGTCCTCCAGAACTGTGCCCTGGCTTGAATATTTTTGACCTGGCCTATGCTGGTGCAGGAACCCACCCTACGAGCCACTTGCGAATGACTGGCCTGATAACCGTGGAAATGACCCCTCTTCCTCCTCCTCCTCCTCCTGTGCCACATCCTCTTCCATCATCGCCCGAAGTGTTTCTTCAAGGAGACATAAAAGTGGGATAGTAACGCTGAGAACAGCGTCATTGGCACTGGCCATGTTGGTGGAGTACTCAAAACACCGCAATACGCTACACAGGTCTCGCATGGAGGTGGTGAAGTGGTGCTGTTCCGCAGAGCGACTGACCCGTGCGTGCTGCAGCTGAAACTCCACTATTGCCTGCTGCTGCTCGCACAGTCTCTCCAGCATGTGCAAGGTGGAGTTCCACCTTGTGGGCACATCGCATAGGAGGTGGTGAGCGGGAAGGCCGAAGTTCCGCTGCAGCGCAGACAGGCGAGCAGCAGCAGGGTGAGAATGCCGAAAGTGCGCACAGACTTTCTGCAGCAGCTCTGACATATCCGGGTAGTTTTTTAGAAAGTTCTGTACCACCAAATTCAGCACATGCGCCAGGCAAGGGATGTGCGTCAAACGGGCTAGGCCCAGAGCCGCTACGAGATTTCGGCCATTGTTGCACACCACCAGGCCGGGCTTGAGGCTCAGTGGCAACAACCACTCATTGGTCTGTTGTTCAATGCCCGTCCACAGCTCCTGCGCAGTGTGGGGTTTATCCCCCAAACATATGAGTTTTAAAACAGCCTGCTGTTGTTTCCCCCTGGAAGTGCTGATGTTCGTGGTGAAGGAGTTATGCTGAGCGGATGAGTAGGTGGTCGAGGAGGAGGAAGTGCAGTAGGAGGAGGAGGCAACAGGAGGCAAAGAGAAATGCCCTGCAATCCTCGGTGGTGGAAGGACATGCGCCAAATGGCTGGCCGGCTCAGGCCCACCCGCCACTACATTTGCCCAGTGTGCAGTTAGCGAGATATAGCGTCCCTGCCCGTGCTTACTGGTCCAGGTATCAGTGGTTATGTGGACCTTGCCACAGATGGCGTTGCGCAGTGCACACTTGATCTTGTCCCTGACTTGTTTGTGCAGGGAAGGGATGGCTCGCCTGGAAAAGTAGTGGCGGCTGGGAACCACGTACTGTGGGACAGCCACCGCCATCAGGTTTTTGAAACTGTCCGTGTCCACCAAACGGAATGACAGCATTTCAAAGGCCAGGAATTTTGAAATGCGGGCATTCAGGGCCAGGGATCATGGGTGGGTAGGGGGGTGCTTCCTCTTTCTCTCCAGTGTTTGGGAGATGCAGAGCTGTAAGCTTCCATGGGACCATGGTGTGGAAATGCTTGGGGACGGTGGCGGACATGGTGGCATTGCTGTCATATCGTCTGTTTGCTGGGTGGCAGGTGACACTGTCACGGTAGAGGTGGAGAAAGAGGCCGAGGCAGCAGCAGAAGAGGAAGCAGGAGGAGGCCGAGACCTTTCTTGGATTTTGAGGTAATTATTCCAATGCAGCTTGTGCCTTGAATTTAGATGCCTGATCATGCAGGTTGGGGTCAGGTTTAGAACATTTATGCCCCAGCTCAGGCTATCATTGCACAGCTTGCAAACCTATTCTCACAGTGCTAAGATCTCAAGACTAGAGTTGATTGAACCCCCGGATGTTCGGGTTTGGTGGGTTCGGCCAAACCTTGGGAAAAAGTCCGGGTTCGGTACCGATGTCATTCCACCAAACGGAATGACAGCATTTCAAAGGCCAGGAATTTTGAAATGCTGGCATTCAGGGCCAGGGATCGCGGGTGGGTAGGGGGGTGCTTCCTCTTTCTCTCCAGTGTTTGGGAGATGGAGAGCTGTAAGCTTCCATGGGACCATGGTGTGGAAATGCTTGGGGACGGTGGCGGACATGGTGATGCCTGATCATGCAGGTTGGGGTCAGGTTGAGAACATTTATGCCCCGGCTCAGGCTATCATTGCACAGCTTGCAAACCACTCGTGTCGTCACCAGCACCTTGTCTGAAGAACTGCCACGCGGGGGAACATCTTTGAGCTGCCTTTGGTGTGCTAGGTCCCTGGGTGCGGTGGGTAGTAGCAGGCATACTGTCTAGGGGACGCTCGCTCTGCTTTTGCAACCTGCTTACTCTTTTGCTGTGCTGATGCCTCTATGCGACCACCACCTCTTCCTCCAAACTGCACATGTCACTTGCATGACCCTCAGTCCATGTGGGGTCTAGGACCTCATCATCCTCCTCCCCATCATCTTCCACCCACCCTTCACCACTGCCCTCCTTGTCAGTCTGCACACTGAGGAAAGCTGCAGCAGTTGGCACCTGTGTTTCGTCATCATCTAAGACATGCTGCGCTGGTGTTTCCATGTCCTCATCCTGCAACAGAAGTGGTTGGGCATCGGTGCACTCAATGTCTTCCACTTCTGGGGCAGCGCTATGTGGATGGCCCATGGAAAGCACACCAGGAGAGTCATCAAAAAGCATAAGAGTCTCTTGCATGACTTGGGGCTCAGACTGCTTGGCTAATTTACAAGGGGCTGAGGTGAAAGACAGATGGCCATGGGGTTCAGGTGTGAACTCTGAGCTTTCATCAAGGGACCAGGAGGGAGACTATGCGAAGGAACTGGAGGCATTGTCAGCCACCCAATCTACTATCGCCTGTACTTGTTCTGGCCTCACCAATCGTTGAGCGGCATTCAGGCCTACCATATACCGGTGAAGGTTCTGTTGGCTACCTAAGGAAGGTGTTTCACTTGTGCGTGTAGCTGGCACACATCGACCACGTCCTCTCCTTCCAACAGGAGCTTCACCAACACGACTAACACCAGCAGCACCAGCATCACCAGCAGCACCATGACCATGTCCCTTATTTGATGCTCTCCTCATTGTGCCCGCAAATGTACTATGTAGCCCTATTTAAGTATTTATTAATACCAATTAATACCTTCTTTTTTGTTGGAAAACACCAACGTAGACGCACTTTTTATTTTGGTGCAAGAAATGCACCACTCACACCTACAGCAGGTACCTCTCCCTTTAAAACTAGGAGATGATTTTTGAACAATAATCTGTCCCTTACAGCAACAGCTGGAACCTGGCCCTATAGGAGTAGGCAATGATTTTTGAACAATAATCTGCCCCTTACAGCAACAGCTGGAACCTGGCCCTATAGGAGTAGGCAATGATCTTTGAACAATAATCTGTCACTTACAGCAACAGCTGGAACCTCTCCCTTTAGAGCTAGGAGATGATTTTTGAACAATAATCTGTCCCTTACAGCAACAGCTGGAACCTGGCCCAAGTTTTTAGTAGAGGAT
>BLSH010148152.1:1205627-1228100 GCA_018402905.1 Glandirana rugosa
CGGAAATTCCAGAAAATGTACCCTACTTTGTAGACGCTATAACTTTTGCGCAAAGCAATAAATATACGCGATTTTGCTTTTTTTTTACCCGAGACATATGGCTGAATGCATTTTGGCAAAAATTTATGACTAAAATTTAGTTTATTGTATTTTTGTAATAACATAAAGTTGAAAATATCATTTTTTTTCAAAATTTCCGTTATATTTTTGTTTATATCGCAAAAATTAAAAAGCGCAGTGGTGAACAAATACCACCAAAAGAAAGCTCTATTTGTGGGAAAAAAAGGACGCCAATTTCGTTTGGCTACTGCATTGCATGACCGCGTAATTACCATTTGAAGCGGCGAAGTGCCAAATTGCAAAAAGGGCTCCGGTCCTAAAGCAGCAAATCCTTCCGGGGCTGAAGTGGTTAAGTGGTTAAAGTGTGAAGGCATTTTTATATGTCTTTTTTTTTTCTTGATGCCTTTACATGGCTGCATACTTTATACCTAGCCTCAGTTTTTCTTGCCTCTATTTTCTGGTTCAATATTTTGATTGGTTTTCAAGCACAAAAATCAAAATATTAACACAAGAAGTATAGGCCCATAGCGTTTAGCCAAGTACACACAACTTACCCAAAATTGATGAATTAACAGAGTTCACATTACAGTGTTAAAGTGATACTAAAGGCTTGCTTTTTAATTTAAAAATAACAATATGTTATACTTACCCATTCTCTGCAGTGGTTTTTGTGAGGGACCCTCTTCTTGGGTCTCTCGCCGGCGCTCCTGGCTCCTCCCTCCTGTCAAATGCCTCCACGGCAAGCAGCTTGCTATGGGTGCACCGGACCCAAGCTGCAGCTCCGTGTGTCCATTCAGACACGGAGCCATGTTCGGTCCCGTCCCCTCCCTCTCCTGATTGGCTAACTGACTTTGATTGACAGAATGCATTAAGATAAAAAAACCTTCTGACTTTAAAACCACTTTAATGTGTAGAAACCAGTATAGGAATTTTTTAAAGCGAACCTAAACAAAGTGGAATTCACAATAATTTAAACTGGTCAAGCGCGATTAACTGGAGCATGTTTTGATGTCGGTCAAAGATAGCCAACAAAGAAACACCTAGTGTCAACAAGATAATAAGAGCAGAAAGGAACATGAGAAAGAAAGCGAGAAAAGGGAAAGATAGCAAGGGTGAAGGGTTCTAGGAAGGAAAAGGAGTAGGGATCCCGGGAGGGCTTGGTAGGCTATAGTCGGGAGTGGACTTGCCTCTATTATCAATAATGAGGAGTACTCTGTCTTAAAGCAAATCTAAATCTGAAATCAAAAATGTAATATATTGCAGCTTACCAGTCTGTAGATGTGATAGCTGCATTCATTTTCATTTTTAAGATTAGGAACAATTTTCATCAAGTACAGAAAACAACTGCTGATACGAAATGCAAGTGACCTTGTCACTTCCTGGGAGCTGAAAAAAAAGCACAAACCTCTTTATCTTCCTTGTGTAAGCTACTAGTCCCATCAATTCACCATGTAATGGAAATAAACAAAATCGTGTTTGAAGCCTGGGGACAACCATGCCCAACATACAAAGGAGAAATGGGTGTAAGCACCAAGCAAGAGGGCTAGTTAATTGTAAGATCATCAGGTAACAACAATAGGGACCAAAAAGAAAACTAATGAATACACTACATCAAAGTACTGGGAGCTGCAAATTACATTTTTGTTTTTGGGTTTAGCTTCACTTTAAAACAGAGTGCCTCTCATTCTTGAAAACATGTGCAAGATCTGCAGCCGTGTGTAGGCACCATGATAGGTAAAATACATTAGGTACATAAACCATTTTCCTGGCATCAACATGGCAGTATACATATGGTAAATAACTCACTACGTGGAAGAGAAATAGATGCAATATTTTAATGTTGATTTTATGCATTATTTTAATGTTGAAAAAAAATATAAAGAGGAAGACAAAGGGGTTGATTTACTAAAGCTAGATAGTGCAAAATTTGGTGCAGTTGTGCATGGTAGCCAATCAGCTTCTAAATTCAGCTTGTTCAATTACGTTTTGACAATGAAACCTAAAAGCTGGTTTTTATGCAGAGCTGCACCAGATTTTGCACTCTCCAGCTTGAGTAAATCAACCCCAAAGTCTTTGAGCCAAAGTTGACAGAGGCTGAAGCTGTTGGATTTACACTGTAATGCACCATGAATGTATTAAAGGAAAATCAGATGGCCTCCTTACAGATGGATACAGAAGAACAACAGTAAAATTAAAGAGAAAGCCGTCACTGCTATGCTTGCTTACTTGGTGTCCCAGACTTTTTGCTACATGTAGTAAACTATGGTAATGGATGACGGTACACTGACAAATGGGTTTCTTTTCCTTTATGTCTTTGACATGACAATACAACAGGAATAAATAAACTCTCTTACTCGTTTCACACAATTATGGAGCCATTGAGACCACTGTGTGATTAAGCATATGTGTGCATGAAACATGTACATATACGGTATATCACATAAGTGAGTACACCCCTCACATTTTTGTAAATATTTTATTATAACAGTGTAAATTTGCTGTCCACCCAAAATAACATAACACGGCCATTAATGTCTAAACCGCTGGCAACAAAAGTGAGTACACTCCTAAGTGAAAATGTCCAAATTGGACCCAAAGTGTCAATATTTTGTGTGGCCAACATTATTTTCCAGCACTGCCTTAACCCTCTTGGGCATGGTGTTCACCAGATCTTCACAGGTTGCCACTGGAGTCCTCTTCTACTCCTCCATGATGACATCACAGAGCTGGTAGATGTTAGAGACCTTGCGCTCCTCCACCTTCCATTTGAGGATGCCCCACAGATACTCAATAAAGTTTAGGTCTGGAGACATGCTTGGCCAGTCCATCACCTTTACCCTCAGCTTCTTTAGCAAGGCAGTGGTCGACTTGGAGGTGTGTTTGGGGTCGTTATCATGTTGGAATACTGCTCTGCGGCCCAGTCTCCAAAGGGAAGGCTTGTGCTCTGCTTCAGTATGTCACAGTACATGTTGACATTCATGGTTCCCTCAATGAACTGTAGCTCCCCAGTGCCGGCAGCACTCATGCAGACCCAGAGCATGACACTCCCACCACCATGCTTGGCTGTAGGCAAGACACGCTTGTCTTTGTACTCTTCACCTGGTTGCCACCATACACATTGACACCATCTGAACCAAATAACTTTATCTTGGTCTCATCAGACTACAGGACATGATTCCAGTAATCCATGACCTTAGTCTGCTTGTCTTCAGCAAGCTGTTTGCAGGCTTTCTTGTGCATCATATTTAGAAGAGGCTCCCTTCTGGGACAACAGCCATGCAGACCAAACTGATGAAGTATGCGGCCTTTGGTCTGAGCAATGACAGTCTGACCCCCACCCCTTCAACCTCTGCAGCAATACTGGCAGCACTCATACGTCTATTTCTCAAAGACAACCTCTGGATATGACGCAGAGCACGTGCAGTCAACATCTTTGGTCAACCATGGCGAGTGGAACACGTTCTGTTAAACCGTTGTATGGTCTTGGCCACCGTGCTGCAGCTCAGTTTCAAGGTCTTGGCAATCTTCTTATAGTCTAGGCCATCTTTATGTAGATCAACAATTCTTCTTTTCAGATCCTTACAGAGTTCTTTACCCATGAGGTGCCATGTTGAACTTCCAGTGACCAGTATGAGAGAGTGAGAACGATAACATCAAATTTAACACACCTACTCCCCATTCACACCTGAGACCTTGTAACACTAACGGGTCACATGACACCGGGGAGGGAAAATGGTTAATTGGGCCCAATTTGGACTTTTTCACTTAGGGATGTACTCACTTTTGTTGCCAGCGGTTTAGACATTAATGGCTGTGTGTTGAGTTATTTTGAGGGGAAAGCAAACTTACACTGTTATACCAGCTGTACACTCGCTACTTTACATTGCAGCAAAGTGTAATTTCTTCAGTATTGTCACATGAAAAGATATAATAAAATATTTACAAAAATGTGAGGGGTGTACTCACTTTTGTGAGATATTGTACATATAAAAAAAATGTAAAAAAACAAAATTTCTTCATCAGTTTAGGCCAATATGTGTTCTTCTACATATTTTTGGTAAAAAAATCCCAATAAGTGTATTGGGTAATAGTGTCAAAATTTATAGCGTCTACAAACTATGGGATAGATTTACGAACTTTTAATTTTTTTATGGTTTTTACTAGTCAAAACTGTCGGGACTGCAACATTGCAGCAGACAAATCTGACCCTAAGTGACACTTTTTGGGGACCAGTGACACCAATACAGTGATCAGTGCCAAAAAAATGCACTGATTACTGTATAAAGGACACTGGTAGGGAAGGGGTTAACACTAGGGCGATCAAAGGGTTAACTGTGTTCCCTCAGTGTTTTTTCTTACTGTGTGGGGGAAGTGCTGACAGGAACAACATAGAGATCGCTGTTCCTAATCACTAGGAACAGCAGATCTCCATGTTCGGCCCTGTCAGAACGGGGATCTACATTGTTTACATAGGTAGATCCCCGTTCTGCCTCTCTGTGGAGCGATCGCGGCTGGCCGGCGGACATCGGGTCCACCGGGCACGTGCATCAGCTCCTCCTTCGTGAAGCCGGCATGCGCCCACAGTATCTGTTGTGGGAAACAATGTACAGGTACGTTGTTTCGCGCAATAGAGCCGCCCTGCCGCAGTTTATATGCGGTGGGAGGTCTTTAAGTGGTTAAACTGGCCATACATGGATAGAAAATCGTTCTAAAAAATGTTTGTGTGCTAATGCCATCATTGTTTCGAATTGTTTTCCGCAAAAATTTAGATGACTTGGCATGCTTTTTATGTATTTTTGTTTGTTTTAAATGTTCCCTATTTTGCAGTCGGTTTAAGTTTTTTTTTTTATGAAAACACATTTTTGTAATTTATACAACACAGCTGTATACATTGCCTTATATAACTATGTTCTGAAATAAACATTATCAGGATCATAATGGCATGACACAATTAAACTTTGTCCTCCTTGTGTACCATATGCGCATGGTTTGTACTTTGTATAGGTGTCAAGCACCAGGTAGTAAAGGTAGAAAAGTACACCTAAAGTGGTATTAAACTTACATTTTAAAATTTACCCTACAGGTAAGATTATAGTGTCTTACCAGTAGGTACTGTGAATATCTACTAAACTTGTGCAGTTTAGTAGATATTCACATCAGCTCCAGCCGATGTCACTGAGCATGTGCAGTACACTCTGCATTTAGATCACATTCAATGTGCCCTGAATGCAGAGAATGCCATGCCAAAAATAGTGACTCAAAAAAAAGGATAGAGGTTAGACTCACCTGGGGTATAATAAATAGGGACAGTTTCACTCAACATGATTACGTGGGGCTCCTTGGCAAAAAAGGCTACGCCAAAAAGACAATAAAAATATCAGACTCAAAAAAGAGGAGTGTACAAAGAGCCACAATAGGAGCCACTGGGAAATAATACCCTAAAAAATTAAATACAAAATGCAACCTATACAGGTCAATAGAAAATGTATTATTAGCTCAATTAAAAATCAGTTTACAGAAATTCATACTGGAACAAAACACCACCACCACAACACCAACATGAAAACGTTGTCAATTAAAAGAAGTGTACAGGCACCTGTCATGCATTACCTGCCATACAACCTACAAATGTAAATACACAGTCTCATGAGACTCCAAGGAGAGGCAATGACCTATCACAAATCCAGATCACCTGGGGATATTAAGTAACTCTTGATAGTCTTAAACTGGGTGCCTGAACATAGAAGGCACAGGGTGAAATGGCAGGCAACAGTCAGCTAAAGATGAGCTGAGGGTGGACTCAGAAGTAGTATATCAGGTGAATCACAGGGCCTCCGATGTAGTGAATCATCAACCCCAAAATAGGATGTATAATGAAATGGCTTCAAGCAAGAGACTTCATCTGTGAGACACCGAACAGATAAGCAGAGGGGGTATTTTCCAAAATCACACTGGATGGAAAATGACAATATCATCAAACATCCTATGCTGGAACCCAGACACACAGTCTTTAAGCCAGGTGGGCCACGCATATAGTGCATTGAAGGTTCACAGGCATATGTACCCCCCATAAAACATAGGCAGCAGGTACAGGTATGCACGTGTGGCGATACATACGCTCTTCTGAGTAGCCGCCCGCTACCCTCGTACTCTTCAGCTGACTGCATTCAGCACCGTCCAGCTTAGATTGATCATACAGCATGAAGTGTTGGGCCAAGGGGCTCTTAGGTTCCCTCTTTTCAATATCATTAAGATGTTCACTAATCTGAATTCGCAGTTGACGCTTGGTCTTACCAATATAAATTTGTTACATGGGCAACAGAGGCTATGAATTACCTGCATCGTGGAGCAATTTATGAGGCTCTTAATTTGAAATGTTTGAGCCCCATCCGGATCACCATCAAAAATGGAGGCACATTCCACATATCTGCAAATCCTACAGTGCCCGCTATCATACCTTTGGTTCTTGGCATAGCTGATAGCCAAGAATCATTGGTAGTGGGAACATACTCTGATTCAGTTAGAATATCTGAAAGGTTGGGGGCCCGTCTAGCCATCATATGGGGAAATTCACCAACAATGTTGGCCAGAATGGGGCACCGAGTCAGAGAGGACCAATGTTGGTCCAGGACACCCCTAACCTCAGACCATTGAGCTCCATACTCTGTAATGAACCTCACTGGTTCTTTTAGACTGGATTGCACTGGGGTCCTTTCTTTAAGGGCCAGGAGGGATGCTCTGTCCCGACAAGTAGCCCTCCTCTTGGCCGCTCTGAGTACCTTGCGGGGGTACCCCCTCTCTCTAAATCTCTTGTACATTTTGCATGCCTCTTTCTCAAAGGTCTCTCATTAGAACAGTTCCTCCAAATACGGAGGAACTGTCCCACTGGTATACCCTGTACAAGGGCCCTAGGGTGATGACTGTCAGCACAGAGCAACGTTTTGGCTGCCGTTGGCTTCCAATATGTGTAGGTGACCAAATGGTCATTTGCAATTGATATCCTGAGGTCAAGGAAGGGGATCGACTCCATGTCATAGTTGAATGATAGTCTAATATTACGCTCATTCTGGTTGAGTATATAAATAAACAACAAGCTCCTTTTCAGTCCCCTTCTAGACCATCAGGACATTGTCTATGTAGCATACCCATAACACAACATAGTCACTAAACTGCTGAAGTCCATACACCATCTCCTCCTCCCACATGCCTAAATGCAGGCACGCGTCAGAGGGGGCCCAAGGTGCTCCCATGGAAGTTCTCGAGATCTGCTGATAATAACTGCCACCAAATTGGAAACAGTTAATATTAAACATAAACTCCAGCAAGTCAAGCACAAATTCATTTTGGTGAGACATATCGGGGAAAGTATTCCTCAGAAAATAATCCACTGCTTGAAGGCCCCATTGGTGGGGTATCGACATGTAGAGGGATTCAACGTCGATACCCACCAGTAGCCATCCATGATCCATCTTGATGCTGTCAATCCTAGCTAGGACGTCCTTTGTGTCCCTCACAAAAGACCTAAGGGTGGGGGACCATGGGTTTTGATAATTCATCAAAATAGTTACCCACCCTTTCCAGGGGACCATGGACCGCCGAAACCATCGGCCTCCCGGGAGGATTGAAGTCATCTTTATGCAATTTTGGGATTATATAGAGTATAGGGATATTATACTCATCAACACTGAGATAATTGACCTCCTTGTTGGTGAGAAGTCCCTCTTCACGAGCCCTAGTCAATTTTATATTAAGTGCTTTCACAAGGGTGGGGAGTTTAGGATATATTAACTGATTGCTAAGTTGTTTACGGATCTCTTTAACATAGCTCTCCTCACTGAGGAGAACTAGGTTACCTCTCTTGTCGCTTTTTTTTTATAACACCCTTAGCGTCCTTCAGCTCCTGAAGGGCCCCTCTTTCCTTTTTAGTAAGGTTATCCATTCCTAGATTGTCCCAATCTATTTTCCATAGATCTTAACTTAGTGAGTCAAAGAACTGGTTAATGATCTTATTTTTGGACAGAGGCAACATTTTTTTACATCTAATTTTGAGGTCCACATGTCTCAGGGTGAAAGTTTCTTCATCCTCTGGATCCTCAGAGTCAGATCACCCCAAATCAGCCAAAGACATGAGGCCCTCAAGGGCCTTACGTTCTTCCTCTCCCAAGTTTTCGATGGCCGTATGGCCATTGTCTTTTTGTTCATCAAGATAACGAAAAAGGACCATATGTAAAAACAAATTAAGGTCCTTGAACACCATGAATTCCTCCATGCTTTGCTTGGGAAAGAAAGAGAGGCACCTACTCAAGACTTTAACATGAATTTCTTTTAAAGTGAAGGAGGACAGGTTGACAACTTTCATATCGCCTGAACCCAGGAGGGAATCTCCTAAAACTTCCGTCTTCGCCTTTGGCTCCTCGTTCTGCCTTGCACAGCTGTTTTTTCTTTTTCTCTTTCTACTTCTGTGGGGGCCTTTTTCTTGGTCCCCTTCAGAATACCGGTTTTCTTCTGATGACCTTGTGGTGGAGACGTTGAGGCGTCTCGATCCTGGTCTAAAAAAGAGACCCCAATAGAACGTATGGAGCTCTCACTATCAATCTCACTATATGGTCCTTCCTCTCCAGACTAGGAAAAGGGCGAACATGGTCTTCTACGTCTTGACCTATTCCTTCCTTGCTGTGAGGTTAAATCAAAGATCTCCCCCTTCTCCCAGTCTTGTAGGCCTTGTTTAAATTTGGCTTGTTTAGTAACTTTAAGATTCCTCTGGATCCTATCTATCTCCTTTTTAGTTATCTCATTTTGTTTTTTGAATTCTTCTTCTTCTTTGAAGGGGTCCAGCTCTGAACTACTTTTATCAATTTAGTTTTTAAGTTCATCCAACTGGACCCTTTCCTCCTCTACTATGAGTTTCATCAAATCAATACCATGTGAGATACATAGGTCTTTCCATTTAGGCAAAAAACGGTCAGTCTGCAAATGCTCCGCCGGAATCACTCTGTCCCTCAGGCCTCTAGGAATGATTTTTTGCCATATATAGCTACAGTATCTAAAAAGGAAACATCCTATTTCCGATTTAGATGTTTTATTAGGAGTTTTTTTATGAATCTTAAATCCCCTCTTAATCTCCTCCTCTCTTGTCTCTGTGTCCGTCAAATCACCATTTAGGGCAGCTCTAATTTCTGTATCAATTTCCTCTCCCAACACATAAGCCATAACTCCCCACAAGGAAAAAAAAAACAAAAAAAACAAAAAAAAAAATAGTGACTCCCTGTAAGAGAAGCTCAGTGCAAGAAGGCTGGCTCATGCTCATACTTCTGAGCAAAAGTTTAATGCAAATCAAGCATCAAGCATGTCACACCCACGCAAACATATTAGCGTGTGCAGAACACGTGTAGGGGAATGATGCCAAACGGCCTATTTAAACTGGACTCTGACATGGATGGATTGCTGAGTGGTCTTCAGCTAGTTCCTGCTTTACCTGATCTTTGACCTGCCATACCTGCTTACCGGTGTCCAAACTGGTTTGCCCCTGACCTGTCTTTGGATTTCTGTCTGCCTGCTTTGACCTCGACTTGTATTCTGACTCTGCTCCTGTCTTGTGTTCCTGCACCTTGCTGCTCCTGGCTTGCGCCCTTACTCGGTCTCTGCCTGATGTTCCTGTACCTTGCTGCCCGGCTGCTGATGACCTCTTGGCTGGTGTCCTGGCTACACTCCTGTCTGCCAATCAAGTGTCACTGTGTTCCAGTTCCTGGTTCCTGTCTGGTAATCTACGGTCATCTACTTCTTGCAAATCTCAGCTGGTGCTACCTACTACACTGGCCCTCATGCCACTCTGTGCCCACGCATTTCCTGTCATCACTACCAGGGGTGTTGGACAAGAGGTGCAAGATAAGCCCCCGCTCCAGCTTTATCTCCCGTATGCATGCCCAGAAGGAAGAATGGCCAAAGATGGAATCGCCTGTGTGGTGACAGCTCAGCACCAGAGGATTACATTTGAAAGTTAAGTCTGTCATCATGTGCTAGTACGCGGTGGATACTAGCATATTATGGCACTAAACTGCAAGGGGCCCATTAAAAAAATGTTCAAGTAGGAAGGTGCTTTCTAGAGCCTGGGCTCTGTAACTTTCTCTTCTTGCAGTGTCACCAAGATTCAAATTTCTCAGGCACATTGTAATTGGTGATTGTGGGAAAGCTATTAGTACTGCCACTAAAATATCATCCACACTGTATCTGGGAATATCTCTCCTATATTACATACATAGAAACAAGAGGGATGTTCAGATCATCAGATCCTACAAAAAAGGTGAAGGATTTGCCACCCTACAGATATGCCACTGCACAGGGTTGTGCTACTTGGACGCATTTGAAGGCACATGACTGGGGTGCATATGTAAAGTCCAAGTCTTCCAAACAGAAAATGAATCAACTCATCTAACTACAATTATAATTGTACAAGTAGATTGGTTGATTGGTAATTCAGCCCACACTGACAGATTTTAGGTTAGTATCCTCCGAAGCACAGATTCCGCAATTAAGCTATCAAGGGGTCCAATGGTCTAAAACTTTGCTGGAGTGACCTTGGACGTGCCCACTAGTTGCTATGAGTGTCATTGCACGTTGCGCTTCATTATTAAATAAACTTTTGTTCTCAGTTGTTACAAACCAGAAGCAAAACCTTATCCTTGAAAAACATAAATTTCAATATTTTTTTTTATTTCTATTTAATTTATTTCAGGTACTTATATATCGCTGTCAATTTACGCAGTGCTTTACATATACATTGTACATTCGCATCAGTCCCTACCCTCAAGGAGCTTACAATCTAAGGTCCCTAACTTCATACATACACATACTAGGGCCAATTTAGACAGGATCCAATTAACCTACCAGCATGTCTTTGGAGTGTGGGAGGAAACCGGAGTACCCGGAGGAAACCCACGCAGGCACAGGGAGAACATGCAAACTCCAGGCAGGTAGTGTCATGGTTGGGATTCGAACCAGTGACCCTTTTGCTGCTAGGTGAAAGTGATTCAGGACCCTGTGAATATTTTGTTATAACAAAATCTATAGCTTGATAACATGCCCTAAAAATCGTGCTTGCTATACAGTTATCAAAGACATAAGACAATTAATTGGCAGAACATTCAGAACATATGTATGGATTTACATTATAACATTTCAAAGACATGGAAATCCTTCTGTTTTAAATGAGCCAGGCTTCTTTTCCATTTTGTGACTTCCCATTTTAATACCTTATTCTAATGCCAACAATCCCTGTGCATGATTATTTTATAAAACGGCATGTTTTTCATTATTACATGTCATAGCCATTCTTTGATAAAACAGCTTGAAAAGTAATCTTTTTTGGTTGTTTGCTTTCCATAATGGTATGATTACAAGCCAGCGAGTGTCAACTCCCGGCTGCTGCTGTCCAGTATACGTATCCTACAGGGTTGGTCCAGGAACACCTATACTACTATGCCAGTCCAATCCACACCTTCCTGGTTCTGTGATAGATGTCTAAAAATACTGCACCTCTGATCAGTAGATACCTTGTTGTGGTATGTGTCTGCAGATTCTACAGACCAGAGGTTGACGGATGCCAGGTTCAACCTAATTTGGTATATTCCAAAAAACTTTATCACATGTGATTCATCTTAGTGGAAATATACTTTATTTTGATTCCTATAAGATTATGTATGCAGGCAAACTTCAATAGCACAAATACACAACAATGACCTTTAATTGCACAATACACAAAGTAATTGGCTTGGATAAACATCAGATGATCCATTGTCACCATTAACGTGTAAAGGCTGTAAGATGAATTCTTCCTATTCACTCTTCAGTGATATTTTCACAGGAAATGGGTCCTTTGCCTTGCCTTGAATTCACTGAAATTGACAGAAGGGATCAGAGTTGAACACTGGAGCCCAAGCAAGCTTTTTAATATTAATATATTAACAATAATGAAGTGTAACTCCTGGTAAATAGCTAAATACACAGTTCAAAAATTTGCACATTTACTGTATAACCTTACCAAAGGGTTTGCAGTTTTGTCAAGCCACTCTTCTGAAACCTACAGCTCTGACAGTCAGGTTGATCGGTCTGCTAGCTTCTAGTTCACCATTACTGCTTCTTGTGTCTGCTTATGCTTTTTTGGACAGAGGTGATGGTGCTCATCCACTCTACAATGATCAGAGGTGACCAAGAAACCCAGAAAGCTAGCTCAGGAAATAAGCGGATATCTGTCTGCCCCTGAAGTGGGCAAGACTGGATGCCTGTAATTACACAGTATATATACAGTATTTCACAAAAGTGAGTACACCCCTCACATTTTTGTAAATATTTTATTATATCTTTTCATGTGACAACACTGAAGAAATGACACTTTGCTACAATGTAAAGTAGTGAGTGTACAGTTTGTATAACAGTGTAAATTTGCTGTCCCCACAAAATAACTCAACACAGCCATTAATGGCTAAACTGCTGGCAACAAAAAAGAGTACAACCCTATGTGAAAATGTCCAAAATGGGTCCAATTAGCCATTTTCACTCCCTGTCATGTGAATCGTTAGTGTTACAAGGTCTCAGGTGTGAATGGGGAGCAGGTGTGTTAAATTTGGTGTTATCGCTCTCACTCTCTCATACTGGTCACTGGAAGTTCAACATGGCACCTCATGGCAGAGAGCTATCTGAGGATTTGAAAAAAACAATTGTTGCTCTACATAAAGATGGCCAAGGCTATAAGAAGATTGCCAAGACCCTGAAGCTGAGCTGCAGCACGGTGGCCAAGACCGTACAGTGGTTTAACAGGACAGGTTCCACTCAGAACAGGCCTCGTCATGGTAGACCAAAGGGGTTGAGTGCACGTGATACTGAGAAAAGTTCTTCAGACAGCCGCACTCCAAAAATTGCCGTTTATTGGTAAAATCAAATGAAATACAAGCAGAGCATATTGGGGGACAAACCCCAGGTAAACCCCAAATTGGGGTTTTTCCCCCAATATGCTCTGCTTGTATTTCATTTGATTTTACCAATAAACGGCAATTTTTGGAGTGCGGCTGTCTGAAGAACTTTTCTCAGTATCTCTTGTATCATGGCGGAGCCTGCACCCTATGGAAGCGGTCACATCTGTGGAGTGAAGCCGTGGCTTTGAGCGGGTATTGTCTTCCCTTTGATTGAGTGCACGTGTTCAGCGTCATATACAGAGGTTGTCTTTGGGAAATAGACATATGAGTGCCTCCAGCATTGCTGCAGAGGTTGAAGGGGGTCAGTCTGTCAGTGCTCAGTCCATATACTGCACACTGCATCAAATTGGCCTGCTTGGCTGTCGACCCAGAAGGAAGCCTCTTCTAAAGATGATGCACAAGAAAGCCTGCAAACAGTTTGCTGAAGACAAGCAGACTAAGGACACGGACTACTGGAACCACGTTCTGTGGTCTGAAGAGACTAAGATAAACTTATTTGGTTCAGAAGGTGTCAAGCGCGTGTGGTGGCAACCGGGTGAGGAGTACAAGGACAAGTGTGTCTTGCCTACAGTCAAGCATGGTGGTGGGGGTGTCATGGTGTGAGGCTACGTGAGTGTTGCCGGCACTGGGGAGCTACAGTTCATTGAGGGAACCATGAATGCCAACATGTACTGTGACATACTGAAGCAGAGCATGATCCCCTCCTTTCGAAGACTGAGCCGCAGGGCAGTATTCCAACATGATAACGACCTCAAACACACCTCCAAGACGACCACTGCCTTGCTAAAGAAGCTAAGGGTAAAGGTTATGGACTGGCCAAGCATGTCTCCAGACCTAAACCCTATTGAGCATCTGTGGGGTATCCTCAAACGGAAGGTGGAGGAGCACAAGGTCTCTAACATCCACCAGCTCTGTGATGTCATCATGGAGGAGTGGAAGAGGACTCCAGTGGCAACCTGTGAAGCTCTGGTGAACTCCATGTGCAAGAGGGTTAAGGCAGTGCTGGAAAATAATGGTTTCCACACAAAATATTGACAGTTTGGGCCCAATTTGGACATTTTCACTTAGGGTGTACTCCCTTTTGTTGCCAGCGGTTTAGACATTAATGGCTGTTTGTTGAGTTATTTTGAGGGGACAGCAAATTTACACTGTTATACAAGCTGTACACTCACTAATTTACTACTTTACATTGTAGCAAAACGTATTTTTTTTTCTGATCTGAGGGGTGTTCTCATGAGATACTGATATATATATATATATATATATATATTGTGGTTGGTTAGCTCAATGGGGATCACCTTTCCTGGGAAAAAGGTAGTCCAAATGGCAGGTTTTCTTAAAAGCTGACTTGTAGCCAGTTTTATTTTAAAAGGTTGCATGAAAATCAAACAATCAAAACAGAAAATAAATCCTTGCCATCCAGGCTCTTACTAAACATTTCCAGTTTCCCTAACTGAGCGGTGAAGGGCTTCTTCCAGTCATCCACAAAACAAAGATAATGCAAACCTTTTGTTTTAGTCACAAAGCAAAGTTCAATTCAGCAGCTCTCTCAGGCTTTGGCTTCCTGAGTCCAGGTCAAGAGCAATCCTCTGATCCAGACCTGCTTCCTTTATACCACCTATTGGTGGACACAAGTGGACTGCAAAATCTAGTTTGGAACCAACCCTGCCAAGGTGGCTGGTAAAACCCAGACCGGACTCCACCCTAGTTTCCTGCAAATGAACACATGCAAGGTGAAACATAGGGGTTGATTTACTAAAGGCAAATAAACTTTGCACTTTGCAAATTGCAGTTGCACTCTACAAGAGCAGTTGCTCCAGAGCTTAGTAAATGAGCAGAAGCTCTGCTGACTTCCATCATCCGATCATGTGTAAGCAAAAATGCTGTATTTTTTTTTATATTCCTTCCACGTGATTGGGTATTCTTTGCAAAGTGAAGCCTTACTTAATTTACTAAGCTTTGGAGCAACTGCACTTGCAAAGTGCAATTGTACTTTGCAAAGTGCACAGTCTATTTGGCTTTTGTAAATCAACCCCATAGCGTCCATCGATCACCTCGTCTTTCATAATGCCACATATCCCCCACCTGTGCTCAAGCCCCTGTGGCTGAGCAACTGTCCCAACCAGACAATGGATATGGGAAAGGGCATCTGCATTATTATGGTGTTTCCCAGCTCTATGTTCCTCTGTGAACTTAAATGCTTGAAGAGTAAGGAACCACCTTGTCACCCGACTGTTCTCCCTGTTACCACACATCCATTTAAGAGGGGCATGATCGGTCACTAGTTTGAATGGTCTTCCCAACAGGTAATAATTCAGGGCATTTAAGGCCCATTTGCTAGCTAAACATTCCTTCTCAACAATGGCATAGTTTTTCTCATATCTGTTGAGCTTTCTGCTCAGGTAGACCACAGGGTGCTCCTCCCCATCTCTGACTTGGGACAGTAAAGCACCCAGTCCCACATCAGAGGCATCTGTCTGCACCACAAACTCCTCTGTGAAATCTGGGGTCACGAGCACAGGTTGTGCACAAAGGGCTTGCTTCAACATTTGAAATGCCTTCCCTGCCTCCGGATTCCACTTAACCATGACCGACCCTCTACACTTCATCAGATCTGTCAGTGGGGCTGCAATGGTGGCAAAATGGTCTATAAAAAGCCTGTAGTACCCTGTGATCCAAAGAAATGAACAGACTTGTTTTTTACTTATAGGTTGGGGCCACTTTTGAACTGCCTCGATCTTATTAATCTGAGGCTTAATCAGCCCTCGACCAATAATGTAGCCAAGGTATTTAGCCTCCTCCAAGCCTATGGCACAATTTTTTGGGTTGGCAGCGAGTCCTGCTTTCCTAAGGGAATCTACTACGGCTTGCACCCGGGGCCAGGTCCGTCTTTAATACGGATTGGACCCTGGGAAACATGCAATTTTGCTCTTCACCCCAACATCCCAAACAACCGCTTCTATTCCCTCTTATGTTAGTTGCAGCCATGTACACTACACATCCAATAGTCCATCTCAGTAGTGAGCAAGAGAGGGTGGCTACATTCCTACCTACAGTAGGACTATGAAGAGGGAACGTATCCACCCTCTAACAGAAAAACAGATCACAGCAGCAAAAAAACGGGGGGGGGGGGGGGGGAGCCGAGATCAAGAGAATTACATTTTTTTTGAGCTAAGAATATATACTTACCGGCCATTTTGTTAGGTACCCCTGTTTAATTGCTTGCCAACACAAATTGCTAATCAACCAATCACATGGCAGCAACCCAATGCATTTAGGCATCTAGATGTGGTGAAGGCGACTTGCTGAAGTTCAAACCGAGCATCAGAATGGGGATAAAAGGGGATTTAAGGGACTTTGAACGAGGCATGGTTGTTGGTGGCAGACGGGCCGGTCTGAGTATTTCTGGGAATTTCACACACAACCATCTCTCGGGATTACAGAGAATGGTGGGAAAAAGAGAAAATATCCATTGAGTGGCAGTTGTGTGGAGGAAAATGCCTTGTTGATGTCAGAGGTCAGAGGAGAATGGGCAGACTGGTTCCAGATGATAGAAAGACAACAGTAACTCAAATAAGCACTCGTTATACCCAAGGTATGCAGAATACCATCTCTGACCGCACAACACATCCAACCTTAAAGCAGATGGGTTACAGCAGCAGAAGACCACACGGGGTGCCACTCCTGTCAGCTAAGAACAGGAAACTTAGGCAACAATTGGCACTGGATCTCCAACATTGGACAATAGAAGATTGGAGAAACGTTGCCTGGTCTGATGAGTCTGAATTTCAGCTGCGACATTGGGGGTCATAATGGGGTCAGAATTTGGTGCATGGATCCATCCTGCCTTGTATCACCGGTTCAGGCTGATGATGGGGATGTAATGGTGTGGGGGATATTTTCTTGGCACATTTTGGGCCCCTTAGTAACAACTGAGCATCATTTAAACACCATGGGCCTACCTGAGTATTGTTGCTGACCATGTCCATCCCTTTATGACTACAGTGTCCCCATCTTCTTATGGCTCCTTCCAGCAGGATAATGCACCATGTCACAAAGCTCCAATCCCCTCACCACTGGACAATGAGGTCACTGTACTCCAATGGCTTCCACGCTGTGTTTTTAGATGTGTGGCCTACGCACCTAAAAATGCAGCGTGTGTGCAGGAACAGCAGGTAAGTCGCACGGTGCAAACGCATTATGCGATTTCAAGGCCACTGCATGCTGCATGCACCTGTTTTCTGCGAGAAATGCCGACACGGCAGCCCATTCTAAAGAACAGACCCACATACATGTGAACCAGGCCTAAAGCAGCCCATTAAGCAGTGCTGTGTGGAAGATGTCAGCACAGTGACACCATTGGTCTTTTGGGCCACCATGCTGCTCTCTACATAAAAGTCACAGCAGGTCACTTAGGTCTATATGGGGAGCCAGTGGAGGAGAAGGACCTATCTGGTCCTGGTCTGCTGAGCTCACCATCCGCGGGCTCACGTGAGTGCTGCCAGCTGTTCCTAGCACTCTGACATCAGCTCCTACCCGAGGCCTCCTGTGTCGGGTCCCGCTGTACAGGCATGGCTGCGAGCTGTGCTGTGAATTCCTCGAGCAAGGATCGAGCGGGGCCGTGAGCTCCAATGACGCACTGACCCCGCCCGCTCCTTGCTTGAGGAATTCAAAGCACATCGCGCTTATGCCGGTTGCTGCTTGTGTGGAGTGGACTAGAAAGCGATCGTTTTGTGGGCACCGCAGGCTTAAGAGGCAGCTACTTTCAGTGCTTTGGGCCCTAAAACAATGACGGGGCCCTGGGCAGCTGCCCCGTTTGCCCTGCGGTAAAGACAGCCCTGCCCGGGGAAAATGAGATACCCAATCTGGGCTGTGGACTACTACGTCATCCAAATAGGCGGCTGCATATTGGCAATGTGGTCTCAATGTCTTGTCCATCATTCTCTGGAATGTGGCTGGAGCACCATGGAAACCGAAAGGCATCCACTTATATTGGAATGACCCCTCAGGAATAGAAAAGGCAGACTTGTCTTTTGCAGATTCTGTTAGGGTATCTGCTAATATCCTTTAGTCAGGTCTAACGTAGTTATGTACCTGGCACTTCCCAATCTGTCAATGAGCTTATCGACCTGAGGCATTGGGTACGCATCGAATTTGGACACGAAATTCAACTTCCTGAAATCATTACAAAACCTTATAGTGCTGCCTGGCTGTGGGAACAACATTATGGGACTTGACCAGTCACTGTGGGACTCCTCTATCACGTCTAACTCTAACATGTTCTTTATTTCATTTGCAACTGCTTCCCGCCTAGCCTCCGGTATTCTATAGGGCTTTACATTTACGCGAACACCTGGTTCCGTAATGATGTCATGCTGTATAACTGTGGTCAGTCCAGGTAGGTGAGAGAAAAAGTCTCTATTTTTACTCACAAACTCTTTAACCTCCTTTTGTTGGGCCACTAAAAAGGTTTCAGTTATGGGTACCTCAGGTGTCACAGGGACTATGTCTTGTTGGGGGGTTGGCACTGCCAGTAAAGTCTCTATGTCCTTCCAAGGTTTCAAGAGATTAACTTGATATAATTGCTCATGTTTCCTTTTCCCTGGCTGGTAAACTTTGTAGTTCACTTCCCCTACTCTTGCCATAATTTCAAAGGGACCTTGCCACTTGGCTAGGAATTTACTCTCAACCGTGGGGGCTAGTATCAGCACTCTATCCCCTGGGTTAAAAGTCCGAGTGTTGGCATCCTGATTATAAACCCTTCTCTGGGCCTCCTGAGCTTGCTCCATATGTTCCCATACAAGCAGCATGACAGCAGCGATTCGATCTTGCATCAGTGAAATGAGGTATGACAGCAAAAAATCCCAATTTCTCCCATCTTTGTCCCCACCTTTTTTAATATGCTTTTGAGCGTTTTGTTAAATCTCTCCACAAGACCATCAGTTTGCGGGTGGTAGACAGAGGTATGGAGATGGGAGATTTTGAACAACTTGCACAATTCTTTAGTGACTCGGGACATAAATGGGGCACCTTGATCCATTAAGACCTCTTTTGGAATACCCACACGACTAAATACCTGGACAAGCTCTTTAGCAATAGTTTTAGCTGAGGTATTACATAAGGGAATGGCTTCAGGATATCACATGGCATAGTCCAGTATTACCAGTATGTGCTAATGGCCCAAGGCAGACTTTACTACTGGTCCCACCAGATCCATACAAATTCTTTCGAAAGGCACTTCAATTGTTGGTAACGGTACCAGCAGACTGCAAAAATGGGGCGATGGCGCAGAATACTGACACTCTGGGCATGACTCACAATATTCTTTGACTTCTGTATATAACCAGGGCCAAAAGAATCTCTGGGTTATTCTCTCCTTGGTCTTCTCTATACCCAGATGTCCACTCATCATATGACTATAGGCTAAATCTAATACCATCTGGCGATGGGGATTGGGAACCACTAACTGCTCTACCGCCTCCCCTTGCTTTACCACCTGATACAGCAAGTTATTTTTAAGAGCCATGTAGGGAAAAAGACACCCCTATATTAGGGTTCAACAGGTACCCATCATTTTAATGTTCTCTCTGGCTCTATTGAGTGTGGCGTCTTTTAGTTGTTCCGTACCAAAACCATCTTTACTGACCTCTAAGTCAGGCACCCCATTCTGTCCATTTTCACTATTAGAGTCAGAGATGATTTCTTTTTCATTACCCTCCAACTGGGGGCTGGATTCCAGCTCCTCCTGCTCCCCAGCCAGTACAGAAAAAGGAACTTCTCCTTCCTCGGATATGCCAACAGTTTCCCTTTAAATCTTGTAATCAAAAGGGTCTGGTGTGAGTTCCAGTGTTCCCTAAGCAGAAGGAGCTCTGTCCTCCCGACTCCTTCTGTTTTTCCATAGACTCCAAAAGTGGGGAAAATCTCTCCCCACTAGAGCTTCATAAAGGAGTGAGGGTACCACCCCCACTGAATGTGTCACCATGCGCCAAGGGTATCAATCTCAACCACAGAAGTCTGGTAGTCATGTGTGTCACCATGTATGCAAATAACCCCAATAGTGCTAGGGTGTAGCTTTGCGGGATTTACACAATCACCTTTGACTAATGTCACCACAATACCAGAATCTAGCAGAGCTGTGACTGGTTTTTCCATGCGTTCCTGACATGTTGCAGTACATGCCACCTGTGCAAAAAGAGACATGCATTTTTTCACGTAAGCATCATCACATTTCATTGGTTCATCATTTAGGGAACAGTTAGCAGCAATATGGCCTAACGCATGGCACCGATAACATTTTATGTGTTCTGTACCCAGTCCTCTAAATGGCATCAGAGACCTTGCTGACCTATTTGGCCAGTCTCCAGGTCCTGAGTGCATAGTCTCATTATCTGTGGCCTGTGGTCTTGTAATTTTTTTCCCACGCCCTTGAAACCTGGAACAGTCTTACCGGATCCTCTGGGTGAATTTTCATCCCTAGAGACATTGGAGTGGGGCACGGATGTCCTCGGCAGCAGTATATCTCTCCACCAGGTCCACCAGCTGGTTTGCAGTCTTATGGTCCCCATGGCTGACCCACTTCCTCAGTGGCAGGGAGCACACGTAAGGACCGGTCCATGACCACACGCTCCACAATCTTAGGACCTGCCAAAGTCTCTGGCTGCAGCCATTTCTTGGTGAGGTGTATTAAGTCAAACCTTTGGGAGCGGGGTGGCTTGTCAGAACAGTATGACCACCGATGCACCCATTGAGCCCGGACTGCAATGGTGACCTCCATGTGTGCAAGCACCTCATCTTTCAGTGTCTCATAATCCTGGGCAGCATCTGGTTCCAGATCATAATAGACCTTTTGGGGTTCCTCTGTCAGGAAGGGCGCTAGCAGTCCAGCCCATTGCTCTTTTTGCCATCCTTCTCGAACAGCGACGCTTTCAAACGTTGCTAGGTACGCTTCCATGTCATCTGCATGTATCATCTTCTGCAGGAATAAGCTGGCACACACAATTTTCTGTTCCACTGGCAAAGAACTTGCGGACCCCTTCTTTAACTCCAGCAGAGCCTCCGCAAACTGGCGATTTGTCTCCTGCTGGGCTGCTATGACCTGGCGATTTGCGTCCTGCTGGGCTGCCGCGGCCTCTGTGATTTGGTGATTGGTTTCCTGCTGGATTGCAATGGCCTAGCGATTTGCCTCCTGCTGCTGGTGATTTGCCTCCTGCTGCACTGCAGTGGCCTGTGCGATCTGGCGATTGGTTTATCTTCTGCTGGTGATTGTTCTTGTGCTGGGTTAGAGTGGCCTGCAACAGGACTTTTAACACATCCTCCATCTTTCCACTTGTTCAGGAAGATGCCTGAATTCTTCAACATGTGTGGGGGGGGCTAGCTCAATGGGGAACATCTTCCCTGGGAAAAAGGTAGCCAGTTTTATTTTAAAAGGTTGCATGTAAATCAAACAAACAAAACAGAAAATAAATCCTTGCCATCCAGGCTCTTACTAAACATTTCCAGTTTTCCTAACTGAGCGATGAAGGGCTTCTCCCGGTCACCCACAAAACAAAGATAATGGAAACCTTTTGCTTTAGTCACAAAGCAAAGTTCAATTCAGCAGCTCTCTCGGGCTTTGGCTTCCTGAGTCCAGGTCAAGAGCAATCATCTGATCCAGACCTGCTTCCTTTATACCACCTGTTGGTGGACACAAGTGGACCACAAAATCTGGTGCGGAACCAACCCTGCCAAGGTGGCTGGTAAAACCCAGACCAGACTACACCCTAGTTTCTTGCAAATGAACGCATGCGAGGTGAAACATAACGTCCATTGATCACCTTGCCTTTCATAATGCCGCTATATATATACACATACATATACATACACACACACATACTATGTGTAAACTTGTAAGACAGCCCTTAACCACTTGCCGACCGCCGATCGGCATCTGACGGCGACAAAGTGGTTCGTTATCGCAAAACGCCGTCATACGACGGCGGCCGCGATAACGAGCAATGCGCGCGCGCCACAACCACGTGAGTGCAAAAATCGACGAAGAAGAAGGAGAGACTACAGCTTTTCCTGAAGTCTCTCCTTCTCCTCACTTGAAGGGGACGGAGACAAATGTAAATGTCTCCGTCCCCTTATTACGGTAACCGTCCCGCTAGATGTCCCGGTCCGGTTTTTAGTAACCGGACCGCGACACCTCACTAGAAGGGAGTTCGGTTACGGCGACGTCATGTGCGCGGGTCCCCCGCGCGCGCGCGCGTAACGAGCAATAGCGCCGGCGGCAGCATACTGCCGCAAAACGCTATTGCTTGGTGAAACAGCGGCAGTCTACGGCTAGCCGCCAGCCGTTCACCAATTCCCGACAGAATGTTCAAATGTGTATCATACACACACACATACATATACATACACATATATATATCGCCGTAATACTTTCCGTTCCACTAGTTACCTGCAA
>BLSH010148152.1:1240871-1261753 GCA_018402905.1 Glandirana rugosa
GGGAGTGTGTACCTGGTTTTCAGAGGGACTTCCTGTCCCTCTTCCACCTTCCCTTTCTGGGCAGCCTAGGCGACTCCTCCTCTCCCCCTAGGTGGCTCCTCCTCTCCCCCTAGGCGGCCCCTCCCTACTGGCAATTTTCGTCACAGGTCCCAGAAGATTGCCTGGCCACTAGGAATGCGCAGCGAGACTCCCGCATGCACAGTGCGTGCCCGGCTGTGAAGCCATGGCCGGTGCCCACACTTGCAATGAACGCCCCGCTGAGAGGAGGGGGAGACTAACTAAGCTTCGGGAGCAGCCATTGCTGGACCATGAAACAGGTAAGTTACTGTTTATTAAAAGCCAACAGCTGCACTTTTTGTAGTTGCTGACTTTTAATAGAACAAAATGAGTGGAACTCCACTTTAAGCTCTCCAGCAAAATATATCAGTTTACATGGATGCGACAAACCACTTAACAATGGCAGCGGTGATAGAAATGATCAGCTTTTATTTATTCGTACAAAACCTTTATCTCAAAAGAAAAAAAAAACAGTTTGCTGTAACTGGCGTCGGTTTCAATTTACTAGTGTGTCTAAATCTACTAATACGTTTAACACTACCCTCCCCCCAGACTGAAAATGCTGCTGTCTGCTGTGCCTCCTGTGCTCTTTCCTCCAGAATGGTGTCTGTATAATACAGGAGGTGTGTTACTGACCAGATCACCAGGTGAAAACTGTGAAAAAAACAAAGAAAAGAAAACTGATGCAGCCACCACATCTAATGATTGGTTAGCTGCAAAAATAAAACATTTTTGGCTTTGCATTTAATACCACTTTAACCACTTGCCTACCGCCAACCGCAGTTTGACGGCGGCAAGATGGCTCGGTATTGCAAACCGCCGTTATATGACGGCAGCTGCAAAATCGCACACTGTGTTCCAGGGGAGCCAGGGAGCAGGTAGGGCGGACGCGATCTCCATTGGCAGTGAAAAAATGGAGGTCCGTGTAAGTAAACACGGATCTCCGTTCTCATAGAGGGGGGAAGGGCTGTGATCACAGACTTCCTGTATATGGAAGCCGTGATCACTCCCCTCCCCCTGCCAGCCCAGCCCACATACAGTTAGAACATGCCTAGGGAACACATTTAACCCTTAGAACGCCCCCTCCAGGTTAACCTCTTCACTGCCAATGGCATTTACACAGTAATCAGTGCATTTTTATAGCACTGATCGCTGTATAAATGCCAATGGTCCCAAAAAAATGCCAAAATGGTCCGACACGTCCACCGCAATATTGCAGTACCGCTAAAATTCGCAGATCGCCGCCATTACTAGTAAAAAATAAAAATAAATAAAAACCCCAGAAATTAATTCTCATCATCCAGCAATTGCACCTCATCCCTTTAAACCCGAACACATATGAATTACACAGGTTCTGTGGCTGATGAAGGTGGTAATTAAACTCACTTGGTGCCTTATGTGCATTAAATTAGCCTCAGAACCTGTGTAATTCATATGTGTTCGGGTTTAAAGGGATGAGGTGGCAACCCTAGGCGCGCGCACATGCCGCCGCACGCTGCGGGAGCATGCCCGCGGGTCGGGCAGACCTGATGTCCGCCGGAGACCCGCGATCTCCTTACAGAGAGGAGGAACGGGGAACCGCCGAAGTAAACACGGCTGTTCCCTGTTCTGTGAGGGAGGGCATGCCAGATCTACTGATCCCTGTCACTGGGATCAGTTAGATCTGTCATGCCCCTGTCAACCCCGCCCCCCACAGTTAGAACACACCCAGGGAACATTGTTAACCCCTTCACTGCCCCCTGCAGGTTAACCCCTTCACTGCCAATGACATTATACAGTAATCAGTGGACATTTAAATTTCTGATCGCTGTATAAATGTCATTGGTCCCAAAAAAGTGTCAAAAACTTCCGACATGTCTGCCCCGATATCGCAGTACCGATAAAAATCGCAGATCGCCGCCATTACCAGTTAAAAAAAAATAATAAAAACGCCATAAATCAATGTCCATAGTTTGTAGGCGCTATAACTTGTGCGCAACCCAATCAATAAACGCTTATTGCGATTTTTTTTACCAAAAATATGTAGAATAGATATCGGCCAAAACTGATGAATACATTTGTTTTTTTATTTTTGGATATTTATTATAGCAAAAAGTAAAAAATATTGTTTTTTTTCAAAATTGTCGCTCTTTTTTTGTTTATAGCGGTGATCAGAAATGACGCAGAGGGGATCAAATACCACCAAAAGAAAGCTCTGCATGTGGGAAAAAAAGGACGCAAATTTTGTTTGGGTACAACGTCGCACGACCGCGCAATTGTCATTCAAAGAGCGACAGCGCTGAAAACTGAAAATTGGTCCGGGCAGGAGGGGGGTTTAAGTGCCCAGTAAGGAAGTGGTTAATACCACTTTAAGGAGAACACAAATGTTCATATACATATTGCTACATTAAAAACACGAAGGCATGTAATGTATGGCTTTGTGTTGGGACTATGCTTTCAAGAATATAGTATATACCAAACTGATTATCAATAGTCCACTAAGAGGTCAAGCGAGTTGTTATCAAGTGACTTCTCTGAATGGATAGTGTATGTGATGAAATGCAGTTGCCATAACAGTTTCAGGCTCTACTCTCATGGGAGAAGTGCTGGCTCTCACACTCAGCAGCTGCAAACAATTACATACAGATGCCGTGAGAAACGGCGCTTTCTCCGCCCTCTTTCTGCAAACACAACATGAAGTCCTCCGGTGAATTCATACACTATAGGGATACTCCACAACATAATGGATTTCATTTTAATGTCTGCATGGCAAGAAAAATATTTTTTGAGCTATTTTAATGCACCGGACTACGCAAGGCTGTTAAGTCTAAAAGATTATTTATCTATAAAACAGAGGCCTGTGTTATCTCAAAGCCATAGCAAAGTTGACAAGTTTCCTCTTTATAGAAATGGGAATTTATAATATAATACAGACAGAAGATTCTTCTGTTAGTTACAAATGCCGTTCAGCTTGTTTGGAACCAGAATGGTACAATAACATGTGAAAGGAAAATTCGCTCGTGCCCAAACGATATAGAGACTGTATAGCAGAAAAGTAGAAAACACCTCCATGGACAGGCTGGAATGATGAGACAATAGAAAGAGGACACTGGATAATCTCAGCATGTAAAGTTTGAATTAGCAGCGCAACAGCTTGTACTGGAATGTGGACCTGCACTTGATCTTCCATCTGTTCATTAACATTAGATTACTAACAGAGGCGTAACTAAAGCCTTCAGGGCCCCGGTGCAAGAAATTATGAAGGGCCCCCTGACCCTTCATACCCACTGATCATGGGGCCCTTTACTCCTATAGCGGGTCTCTTTATTACGGTACCGCAGCTGGGCCCTTTCACAAGTTCTGCAGCAGGCCCCCTTTCTGCCCATGGTGGTGAAATGCCAGGGCCCAGTCACAATTGCAACCTTTGCAATCCTGATAGTTCCCTCACTGGTGTCAGTAATTTTTAATTTTTATTTTATTTTTTTTTTTTACCATTTCATTTTATTTCTTTTACAAATTTTATTTTTACAATTTTTCAGGAGCTCTGTTGGGGGGCTTTGATGAGATATCAGGGGTCTAAACAAATCTCAGCTCTCAATTTCCATCTGTGTAGCCTCAGCTGCACAGAATGAATGGACAGGAATAGCTGTGCACCAAGCCTCCCATTCATTCAGAAATGTAATTATAGTAATAACAGTTTACTATGCTTCAGTTATGAATGAATCACTTGGTACCAATCACTGACTCATTCAGAAAAGGAAGGAACCGGTAAATTACAAAATTTACAGACCCGTTCCCATCTCTCCACCATGACTCATCTTCTACAGCAGCTGGCAGCAGCTCTGTGGGGGGACCAGGGAAGCACACAGGGACCCTGGGAACAGCAGAAAACAAGTAAACTGGATAGAGGAAAATGGAGGAGATTGGGTCCTCTAAATGCCCCCCCCCCACCATCCCTATTCAGGTGTACAAGGGAGGCAACCCCTGCAGTTGCGCCCCTGATTACTAAAATATATGCTAGAAGGACTAAGAAGATTACATTGTTTGCATATACTGCTTAAAGTGGATGTAAACCTTACATGTGCCCAGGGCTTTTTTTTTCCTCTGAGAAAGGGTGCAAGAACTCACTCCCCCCTAGGCCATACCCCTATCCACCCTTAGAATTGCTCCCAGAACCACCCTTTAGAGAACAGGGAACTAAGAAATTTGGGGGCTATACAGCCGCAGTCCAATACAGCAGAGGCAGCCCAGTCCAGCAAAGAGGCAGCCCAGTCCACAGCAAAGAGGCAGCCCAGTCCACAGCAAAGAGACAACCCAGCCCCTCAAAGAGACAGTCCAGTCCAGCAAAGAACCGCCCAGCCCAGTCCACAGCTAAGAGACTGGCCAGCCCAGTCAACAACAAAAAGACCGCCCAGTCCACAGCAAAAAGACCACCCAGCCCAGTCCACAGCAAAGAGACCGCCCAGCCCAGTTCACAGCAAAAAGACCGCCCAGCCCAGTTCACAGAAAAAAGACCGCCCAGCCCAGTCCACAGCAAAGAGATCACCCAGTCCAGTTCACAGCAAAGAGACCACCCAGCCCAGTTCAAAGCAAAGAGACCGCCCAGCCCAGTCCACAGCAAAGAGACTGCTCAGCCCAGTCCACAGCAAAGAGACCGCCCAGTCCAGTTCACAGCAAAGAGGCCGCCCAGCCCAGTTCAAAGCAAAGAGACCGCCCAGCCCAGTTCAAAGCAAAGGGCCCGCCCAGCCCAGTCCACAGCAAAGAGACCGCCAAGCCCAGTCCACAGCAAAGAGATCACCCAGTCCAGTTCACAGCAAAGAGACCACCCAGCCCAGTTCAAAGCAAAGAGACCGTCCAGCCCAGTCCACAGCAAAGAGACCGCTCAGCCCAGTTCACAGCAAAGAGACTGCCCAGCCCAGTTCACAGCAAAGAGACTGCCCAGTCCACAGAAAAGAGACCGCCCAGCCCAGTGCACAGCAAAGAGACCGCCCAGCCCAGTACACAGCTAAGAGACTACCCAGCCCAGTCCACAGCAAAGAGACTGCCCAGTCCACAGCAAAGAGACCGCCCATCCCAGTTCACAGCAAAGAGACCGCCCAGCCCAGTCCACAGCAAAGAAACCACTCAGCCCAGTCCACAGCAAAGAGACTGCTCAGCCCAGTCCACAGCAAAGAGACTGCTCAGCCCAGTCCACAGCAAAGAGACTGCTCAGCCCAGTCCACAGCAAAGAGACCATCCAGCTCAGTCCATAGCAAAGAGATTTCCCAGTCCACAGCAAAGAGAACGCCTAGCCCAGTTCATAGTAAAGAGACCACCCAGTCCACAGCAAAGAGACCGCCCAGTCCACACTAAAGAGACCGCCCAGCCCAGTCCACAGCAAAGAGATCACCCAGCCCAGTCCACAGCAAAGAGATCACCCAGCCAAGTCCACAGCAAAGAGACCACCCAGTTCACAGCAAAGAAACCACCCAGCCCAGTTCACAGCAGAGACCGCCCAGCCCTGTTCACAGCAAAGAGACCGCCCAGTCCACAGCAAAGAGACTGCCAGTCCACAGCAAAGAGACCGCCCAGCCTAGTTCACAGCAAAGAGACCACCCAACCCAGTCCACAGCATAGAGACTGCCCAGTCCACAGCAAAGAGACTGCCCAGCTCAGTCCATAGCAAAGAGACTGCCCAGTCCACAGCAAAGAGTATGCCCAGCCCAGTTCATAGCAAAGAGATCGCCCAGACCAGTCCACAGCAAAGAGCTCGTCCAGCCCAGTCCACAGCAGAGACCACCCAGCCTAGCAAATAGACTGCCCAGCCCAGTCCACAGCAAAGAGACCACCCAGCCCAGTCCACAGCAAGGAGACCACTCAGCCCAGTCCACAGCAAAGAGACCGCCCAGCCCAGTCCACAGCAAAGAGACCGCCCAGTCCACAGCAAAGAGACCGCCCAGCCCAGTTCACAGCAAAGAGACCGCCCAGCCCAGTTCACAGCAAAGAGACCGCCTAGCCCAGTTCACAGCAAAGAGACCGCCCAGCCCAGTTCACAGCAAAGAGACGGCTCAGCCCAGCCCACAGCAGAGACACAGCGCAGCCCCATTAAGCAGCATTTTGTTAACACCAGAAAACTTCAGCACAGACCAGTTAAGTGAGCAGTAGGACAGCCTGCTACCTACCTACACCATTCACGATCATCAAAACGAGCTTCCAGTCTGGTCGGTCTGCATTGAGAGGGGGGCGAAGTACAGATCACTCCGCCTTCC
This sequence comes from Glandirana rugosa, assembly GCA_018402905.1. Classification (NCBI taxonomy): domain Eukaryota; kingdom Metazoa; phylum Chordata; class Amphibia; order Anura; family Ranidae; genus Glandirana; species Glandirana rugosa. The sequence goes on from BLSH010148152.1 coordinate 1,247,156, forward strand.
GCTCTCACAAGCTGCAGCCATTCGAACCCCTCAGGGTAGTTTTTATAGGCACCAGCCCACAGCAGGCTACATAGGAGGAGGAGGCGGGGTACACACACAGGATATGGGGGGAGTGCTCTGGCGGAAGTGCCCCATGTTTGATCCCACTGCGGCCAAGGGCGGCAGGCTATACAGATTAGGAGGAGGAAGTGCTCTGGCAAAGGTGGCAGAACGGCGTTCCGGTGCACTCCGCTAGAAAAAAATTCCTGCATATGCCCAGTGAAGTGACTGGCCTCAGGTGGTACACAGAGATGAAACAAATACTCCTATATAAGTTGTACCTGTCTGTCTCTCTACAGTCTTCTCTTCTCTACATCCATTCAAGTGCTGCATTTTAACATTGTCTAAAAGCTCGGAAAAAAAGGGGGTGGAGAGCTGAAATTACACTCTGCAGAGCTCAGTGAGGAGAGCTCTGAGAGCTGTTTGGAGGGAAAAGACACCCCCCCCCCCACTTCACACAGCTCACAGGAACAGATCTGTGGTTGTCAATCTGCTGGAGGTCCCTCCCCGTCACCATTTTTCTCTTGGTGTCAGGAAAACTTGTCATAAGGGATTCATGCTGATAGCGAAGCAGCAGACAAAAATTATACTTAAGGCTCCTACACACAGTACAACGGTGGTACAACGGTTGTACAACAATGGTCGTACAGCCAGCTTGTTGTACGATCATCCGACCGTTAGTACGTGCGATTACAACAGTCGTCGTGGATGAACAGACTAGAAAACTTTGGTTGTACAACAAGCGGTTGTATGACTGTTGTACCGTGTGTACAGAGAAGTCGGTCCCACAAAGTTGTACGTGGAAAACAGGCATGCTCAGAAGTCAGGAACGCCCAGAAGTGTCCGTTCTGGGAAACCTACGTTCCTAATTCCCAAATCACATGTACCTAAACTTCCTCGTTATACGCTCGTAACACGTCACCACGTTAGGCTTGGTTGTACAATCGCTTAGTGCATGTCAGTACGTGAGACACAACAGCCAACATCCGACTTGGTCCAAAGTTGGACGTTTGGTTGTACAACCGTTGCACCCGTGTGTACGAGACATTAGGCTACATTTCCACTATTGCGACCCCAAAGTCGTGCGATTTAGAGTGCGACTTTGAGTGCGGCTTTGGTCCAACTTTACACTCTCTGGATCAAAGTTGCATCAAAGCAGTGAAGAAACCTTTTCAATGTCGCTGATTTTCAAAGTCACATAGATGGGAACAGGTGCCACTGAAATCAAAGGGCTGTAACTGTGTGGCTGTGTTTCCAAAGTTGCATGACAAGTCGCTCTAGTGGAAACTAAGCCTAAGTGCTCTTAATAGAGACAAGTACACACTATAGAGGCATATGCTTTGTTCATATTTCACATCTGAGTTTTACAACCAACCACTTTAAATGAAGCATTTCTAAACAAGAAACATAATATTGTAAACATTTCCAGATATAATCATTGCAGTATATTTTAAATTAATTCGGTCTAGGGTGAGTGTTGATGTTTCCTACGCACAGCTCACTACTGCTCAGCAATCCTATAAAAATTAAACAATTCTAATTTTTTTTTTTCTTCTTCTTCTTTTGCCTACTAATAAAGCTAACAAAGCAATAAGCTGTTAGACATCTCAGTTTTAGGTCCTTTGTTGAGTCACTTTTTACACTTTGACTTTCAATCTTTTTATTGAAGGTATAAAAAATAGCATAGTACAATTATGTATCCAAAGCATTAGTATACGCTTATTCTTGTACATTTATAAGGGTATAATATATAGCTTTAGGATATTCATATATTTTAAACATTATGATATCTATCGAAGGAATAAAACAATCATAATACAGGGGTATTGAGACTTTTATGCCAGCAGGTTTCGATTAGATTCCTACTGTATTACTCCAACTTTTTGTTAGTGTTTAAATGTTTAATACCTTAAATTGTCCCATGGTCCAAGGACGCCCCCCCCCTTCCAACTACTGGGGGGGAGCGTATATGGACAGCTCACTGACCTTGAACTCAATGAGGTCAGTGTCTGCGGGACCATTTTGATCAAACTACTAGTAGTAAAATGTCAGCTGTTAAATATCTAGGTAAACACTTGTTGCTTTAAAGATGATTAATATCCCATTAGATTGGTAACGGAAAGAAGAAGAAGGGAAAAAGAGAAAAAGAGAGGCAAGACCAAAAAGGAAAAGCCCTGTAGCATAGACGAGAGAGGAATAGAGAGAGAGAGAAAACGATAGAAGAGTAACAAAGGAAGAAATAGAGAGGACAGAGAGAGAGGTTAGACAGGGTTACAAGACTCCGTTGAGATATAATGTAACCAAGGAGCCCAAATTTTATCAAATTTTTTGCTGGTGTTATGAAGTGTGTGGGTGAGCTTGTCATTAACCATGATCCAGTTCAATTTGCGTTTTACATAGTCAGTTGGGATTACCGACTGCTTCCAGTGTCTAGCAACTGTTATTCTGGCTGCTAGTATAATATAGGATACGAGTTTAAGAGATTTTTTGGGCATATCTTCAGGAAATTTATGAAACAATGCAACCTCAGGGACCCTACGTAAACTCACACCAGTCACTGAATTCATTAGATTAAACACCCTTATCCAAAATCTATTTACTTTGGGACATTGCCACCAAATATGGTACATGGTACCTAATTGTCCACATTGTCTAAAGCAGGTGGGGGACGCTGATGGGTGTATTTTCGCAATTCTAGTAGGCACCAGGTACCATCGCAAAAGAGTTTTATAGTTTGCTTCTATGAAGGATGTATGAAGTGAGATTTTAGACATGTTAGATGCTAGTTCCTGCCAGTCAGAAAGCTCGTAGACAGTACCCAAGTCTTTCTCCCATTGGACCATGTAAGGGAGTTTGGACAGTAGATTCATCCTGGTCGCGTATATAATAGAAATTTGACCTCTACCACTCCCTCCCGCTCGACAAGAGACTTCAAAGTTTGTGAGCGTATTTGGTCCCTCTAGTTTATTAAGTTTTGATTTAACAAAAGAGATCAATTGGTTATATCGGAACAATTCCACAGAAGGCATTTCCAATGTGTCCTTAAAATATTTAAGGGGATAGGGTCTATGACCATCCAGGTAATCCCCTATCCTAAACAGCCCCTTATTAAGCCACCAGTGAGATGGTCCCGGATCCAAACCAGGCGGAAATTCAGGATTACAAAAGATAGGAGCTAGAGGGACATGAGGAGAAGCTACTCCGGAGCGTCGCTTCACCCCATCCCAGACCATCAAAGAATGGGACAGGGCGGGGCAAAGCACCGGAGGTCTAAGCCTACTCTGAATCTACATAAGTGAGCCTATAGCTATCGGATGGCAGGAAAGAGCTTCAAGATTCACCCATAAGGGTGGAGGGTCGCTAGCAGTGGTGCAGGAGAGCTGTGTTACTTGGGCCGCCTGATAGTAAGCCTGTAAATTGGGAAGTTCTAAGCCGCCATGTGATTTGGGGGTATAGAAGGTCTTTTTGTTCATTCTGGGTCTCTTATTGTTCTACACAAACCGAAGGACCTCTGATTGTAATTGTATTAATTCTCTCCTCGGGATGGCTATTGGTAGGGCCCTAAAAAAATATAAAAGTCTGGGTAGAAACGTCATCTTGATAGAATTAATTCTACCAAACCAAGATAATTGATAGTTGGACCAGCGAGCCAGATCCAATTTTAGCTGTCTAAATAGTGGGGGGTAATTGGCCCGATAAAGATCCGAGATTAAGGGAGTCAGTTGGACACCTAAGTAAACCAGGGTTCCAGAAGCCCAATTAAATTTGAACTTTTCTTTTAATTTTAATAAGATTTCGGAAGACACAGTAACATTGAGAGCTGTTGTTTTTTGAGTATTCAGGGATAGACCCGAAATCTGAGAAAAGCGATGGAGAAGTTGTAGTAGGTTGGGTAATGTGATAAGTGGTTTCGTAATATACATAAGCACATCATCCGCAAACAAAGAGCACTTATGTTCTTGCGGTCCACAACATATTCCATGGATACGGACATGTGATCTGATTGCCACCGCTAGAGGTTCGATTGCTATCGCGAATAGGAGGGGTGATAACGGGCAACCCTGTCGTGTCCCTCTCCGTATTGGAAATGTTCTGGATTTAAATCCCCGAATGATTACCTGGGCCGATGGAGTGCTATATAGGGTTTTGAGTAAAGTTAGGAAGGTAGTGCCAAACCCAAACCTGTCTAAAATTTTGAATAAATAATCCCAATGTAAGCTGTTAAAAGCCTTATTTAAGTCTAATGAAAGCAGCAATAATTCCCTATTTAAGTCCCAATTAATTTTTGCCACCGAAATTAAAGAGATAGCTCTACGAATTTGATCAACCGTGTTTCTTTGGGTAATAAATCCAGATTGGTCCCTGTGGACATATAGTGAGAGAAAGGTATTGAGTCGTGTTGCTAATAATTTCGTCAAAATTTTAAGGTCACAATTTATTAGTGAAATAGGGTGATAATTCAGTATGTCTGAGGGATCTTTATGTGGTTTAGGTATAACACTAATAAAGGCCCTGTTCTCTTCAGGAGGGACCAGACCGCCCTCCCGCAAATAGTTAAAATATAGTGTCAAGTGAGGCGATAATTGATCTGCAAATTTTTTGTAGTATAGATTAGGGAGGCCGTCTGGGCCTGGGGATTTATGCAAAGAACGCGCTTTAATGGTTGAGTGTTTTTCTTCGGTTGTGAAAGGTTGGTCCATTAAGTCTTTATGTTCCTGCAATATGGATGGTATGGAAAGGTTAGTCAAGAAACCAGAAGTAGTAGACTGTGATTGGGCTACAGTCGGGTTATATAGGGTAGTATAAAAATTTTGAAATTCTTCAAGAATGTTATAAGGATTTTGGGAAAGAACCCCATTCGACAATCTGATTTTTGGAAAGGCCGTATGTGTATGCTTAGGAGTGAGTTTCCTTGCTAATAATGACCCTGGTCTGTCGCGCCAAGTGAAGAACCTATGATTGGTCCAACGCAAGCTTTTTTCCGCTTGTGTAGTCAAGCATAGATTAAGTTCTGTTCGAGCTTGTTCCAATTTCATCAACGTATCTGGTTGGGGGGAATTCTTATGTTGTGTTACTAATTGTTCATATTCTTTAGTTTTGGATTTAATTAAGTCATTACGCACCCTTTTTATTCTAGAAGCTATTTGGATCATAAGGCCTCTAACTGATGCCTTATGGGCCGCCCAATGAATTGCTGGGTTAGTTCCATCAGCTTTATTGATGTCAAAATACAGTTTTAAATGGTTGGACACGTCTGTACAGCAAGATTCATTATCTAGTAGAGACTCATTCAATCTCCAGGAAGATTTAGTGACTCTAATTAAAAGGTTAGAAAGGGTGACCATCACAGGATCGTGATCAGACCAAGGTATGGAATGTATTTTGGCTGAGTTAAGTTTGGGAAGCGATCCCGAGGAGAGAAAGACATGATCGATACGGGAATATCGATTATGTGCCCTAGAGAAATGAGAATAGTCCCTAGTAGTAGGATTTGCCTCCCTCCACGTGTCAACCAGATCGTTACGATATAAAAGTTGAGCAAAACATCTACTTTGTTTCGTGGGGGGGCGCGTGTGGATGGAATGAGATCTATCCAGAGTGTGATCTAGGGCCAAGTTCGAGTCTCCTGCTAAGATCACATCACCTTCAAAGTCTCCTGACAAAGTATTTAACAAGGAGGTGTGGAAGGCTACCTGATTAGTGTTGGGAGTATAATAGACTAGAAATGTCACTAAGTTGTCTCCCAACTGTCCTTTAACCATTAGATATCTCCCATCTTTATCTCTGAAAATGAGAGGCGTTTAGAAAAACATAGTGCCACCCCTTGTTTTTTCTCTTTTGCGTTAGCAAAAAAGCAAATAGGATAATCCTTATGTATATATCGGGGATTAAAGGAGGAGGAAAAATGTGTCTCTTGAAGGGCCACAATATCTGCTCCTAGGGATTTATAGTAAGAAAAAATGTTAATGCGTTTAATAGGAGATCCCAATCCTTGCACGTTATGGGACAGCAGTCGGATAGTATCTTTAGGATTTTTGGAACTGGACATAGTATGGACAGGCATAGAAATACCAACACAAACTCACCCACACATCTCGACCTTTGGAAACCTTGGTGAAAATGTAGTACCATTGGTCAAACCTCAGAGAAAAGGAAAAGAAAAAGAGATTAGATAGAACGAACCAAAATAAACAAATTTGGACAAAAAAATGTCTAGGGATCGACATTCCTGTCATTTAGTACTGTATTTCCTAAACTTATAGAAATATAACTCTTAATTGTATTAAGGAAAACGTGTAGTCCAGACTCAAGTTCTGGAAGCGTGGGACTCTCTTATGGAGTATAAATCCAAAAGAGGGTCTCACCGAACGGGAGAGCGCATAGTCACCTCCCAGCACCAAATATAACTCACAAAATAATTTTCTCGGATAGTATAGGACGGGGTTAGCGTTGTTAGGTGAAAAAATAGAACATTTCTTTAACAACCACAAACTAAACGTCAAGATTAGATTCAGTTATCTTCCATACCCACCCTCCATTCCCACCAATGTAGCATCAAATCCCAAAGTCAGCTGTAGATATCATTTTAACTAAATCTACTCAGCAGTCGTTAACTTTTTGTAACCGATACTCCAGGCGGCAACCAATGTCCCTTATTGGGACCACAGAGAGGTCACCACCATCACCAATTCGCCACCCCCTCCCCCCCCCCCCAGTTCAACATCAAAAAAAAACCCCACTCAGGGGACAACAACAAAACAAAAAAAAAAGGGGGGAGTCCGGGCCAAAATGTCAAAACATTCATCAAGTGGTCTGGCGTAGATGCTTGGATTTCCCTGAGGACTGTGATGACCAGAGAGGAGAAATTGGAGGAGGTGGAAGGCCCTGGGGTCTTCGCGGGCTTCGGGAGATAAGTCCAAGTTTCAGCATAATCTTCTCGCCATCTTGGAAGTTGGAGAATGAATAGGACTTGTTATCGTAAGTGAATTGTAAGCGAAAGGGATAGTTCCATCTGTAACGAATTTTGCGTTCAATAAGAGGTGACAGCAATGGTTTAAGTGCTCGCCGTTTCTGGATGGTAGCTTGGGAAATATCTGCATAGATTTGAATTTTATGTCCTTCTATTTCCAAGTCAGGATTCTCCCTGGCATACCGCATGACCGCTTCTTTAACTTGAAAAAAGTGAGGTTTCACTATAACATCTCGCGGTGGACCATCCTGTTTTAAGGGGATTAGGACCCTGTGAATGCGATCAAGCTCCAAATGCACTTCATCAATATCAGGGACCGCTAATTGCAGTAAAGAGGTGGCTATAAAGTTGTAATCTTTAACTGATTCGGGTAATCCGCGAATGCGAAAGTTATAACGTCTCGCCCGGTTCTCTAAATCATCAATGTTTGCATAGGCTTCTTCAAGACGGTCATGCAACTCAGAGATAATGTTAGAGTTTTGAGAGACTCTGTGGATTGTTTCATCCATCTTGGATTCAATAGTATCTAATCGATTGCCAAGATCCATAAAGTCCTGCTTCAAATCTGCAGTGATTTTTTGTGGTGTCTTTCCCCAGCTCCCTTTTTAACATGTGAGCAAAACGAGCTAGGAGTATAGTGTCAGGGGAGTAAGGGAGGGGTGCCGGCAGCGGAGGAGATGCTGTGTCTTCATCCTCCATGTCCTGCTCAGTATGCTGACTGAGGAATATGTCCGCCAATTCCCTGTCCATGGAGGACGAGGCCTGGGAACGCTGGCTGGGGGACAGCGTGGAGGCCTGTGAGCGTGGTGCCTCCGGGCTGAGATCACTTGCTCTTAACTGTGTAGGCTCACCTGACCGTTCTGTGGCCTTAGGAACGATTGATTTGGACCTGTCCATACCCATCTTGCTGCTGGATTGTCGTCCCTTCGTGGCCTGCTTTGTAGCGGTCGCCATCTTGGGCGGTCTTTCAGCTCCACGAGGCGGGAAGGCCGACCCGGTATAATGCTTCCCCGCTGATCGGGTGATCATGGGCTAACGCCCGCTTGTGTCCCCACACCTGTCCGGCACTTCAGGGGAAAGATTCCAGCCGAGAAAGCTGTTTACTATGGCTCAATGTGCTGAAGGTGCGCGGAGCAGCTCACCCTTGCATCCTTCTCCGCTGCCCGCGCATGCGCTCCCACTTTTTACACTTTGGTCTGCAAAGTATGTACTTTAAAGTAAACCTGTGGCAAATAGCCCAAATCACAGCTGAAAAATCTATAAATATTATCTGCCAAAGCATTTGCAGTTCTGTGCAGCAAAGGCCTGAACCGCCCAGAAAATGGCCTCAGGAGCCCTGGCTAGAAGGTTGAGATAGAGAGTGAATCATCCCCTGGTTGACATAGAAAAACCCATGGCAGGAAGGAAGAAGGCTCTGGCCTCCACACCACTGTATCCCCATATAGAAATAGATAGGGTTCTCAATAGGACAAGCCTTCAGTGCAAAAATGCCAACCAGAAAAGTGATGGAGTCACTACAAAGACTGACCATATCTACCAGCACTTTCATAGAACTAGACTGTCTGGGAGATTCCAAGGATCAACTACTGGTAGTACTAGAGTCACTTTAGCCAAGCTGGAGCTAAGAGGATCACCGGCAAGCCCTACCTGCTTGGAATCCTAAGGCGAGAAAGACGTAGAACCCCAGGGATTGCATTGAAGTGGGCCTCAGAGGATGAAACCTGGGAGAAAGTATGACATTCTCCTTGGCCTCAAGAATGAGATGGTCATCCATGAAGAAAATCCACAGAAGGAAATAGGGAAAGGAGGATACAGGGGCTTTTACGACACCAAAAGGAGATAAAAAAAGGTATATATAAAATAAAGTATTTTTATTGAAAAACAAACATTCTTAAAAATGTCCCCTATAGACATGACAATGTCCCAGAGCGATAGTGGACACAATGAATACTGTAAAGTGCAATGAATAAAAAGAGCGAAAAGACACCATACAGCACAGATTCTGATTGTATGCTACCAAAAGGCCCTGGTACATTTGACCTAGATGGTCATCTTCAGGGGATTGCCTTTGGACAACACACCAGGAAAGCTATAGCCAATAGAGTTTTTACAGAAAAGCAGGGTGTATGATGTTAAGGGTCCCCATGGACATGAAGGACTGTGAGATGGGAAAAAAGACCCAGCCCCAATCCACAAGATGGATGTCCCCAGTACAAGGGGTGTCGGCCAGTCAACAGAATGTAAAGACACTGTATTTTATTGGAGAGAAAAATCCAGGAATGTATATTGGATTCCTGATGAAAAGGCACAGAAAAGCAGCATGGCCAATGGCCTCTGGTTCACCAAAGAGTCAGTTTGCCAGGGCCCCTCATATGCAATCAAAGGTCAAACTGCTGTTGGAACCTGGAAGTGTCTGGTCTGATCGCCACCTCTCCCTTCTTCCCCTTGCTCTGGTCATCGGTCACCCAACTCAAAGAGACCTTTTTAAAGCGGTTGTATACCCTAATTTGTGATTTTTACCTACAGGTAAGCCTATAATAAGGCTTACCTGTAGGGAAATGTATCTCCTAAACCTGCATGGTTTAGGAGATATTTGCCCTGCATGCAGCCGCTGACATCACAGCGCCGGACCTTGCAGGAAACCTTGCTGGAAAGACGGGCTCCAGCGCACATGTGAGTGGCCGGAGCCGCGAACCTGGAAGGATCCCCCAAGGGAGAATGTCAGCTCCCTCTGCGGGGACCGGATGGACCCATTGGAGCTTCGTTCTGAGGTAACTATTTCATAATGAGCTAATATGCGGTGCATAGTAGCTCATTATGCCATTGCCTTACAGGTTTGTTTTTTTTTTTAAGTATACAACCGCTTTAAGGCAGATGTCCATGGCAGCTCTGACAAGGTGTCATCCCTTAAAGGGCATGTTCAACGGGTCATCCATTCCTGCCCGATAGGCAAAACAGTAACAAAAGATACTCTGCCTGTTCATTGAGAAATAATTAGATTGGAGCAGGATGGAAAACCTCAACCCATCTATGCAACTATTCAGAGCTGCTGGCATGTGTGCCAAGCTTCCCATAAAATGGGTCTAAATGGAGAAAGGCTGAATCCCCACTTATAAGTCTAGTCCACCCCTTAATGTTTAAAAGACTAGTATAACGGTTATGTTGAGTTATAAGATCGGACCTGAGCTAGAAAACAAGTGATTGGAAAGAACCCAGCAAGATCAATGGATCTAAAACACTTGTGCATCCACAACAGTAATTTCTGAGCCTACGACGGTGGATGCCTAACCAACAGTAGGAACAGCCCAGAACCTATAAGGGACTCCCTCATGGGTACAGGGCAGCAAAACATTATAATAAGTTATCAGGAGTGCCCACTCTTTACACAGGACCCCCAGGGGTAGAATGTGCCTCAAGGGGAGTAATCTGAAGGCCTCTAAGGGATCCCAGACAGAGAGCAGCACTAGTAGAACTACAGATTGCTCTACCATTGGGAAGATGGGCATACTGCAGCAAAGCAGTAGGTGTTCCAAGACTGGGAGCTGTGGCAACAATCTGCTACTCCTCAGGACCAACATTATGACTAGCTGAGAGACCTTTCCAGTCTCTGCAGCCAAAGACTCAGAGACCGCTAGGACTACAGGCCAGTCAATTGATCCAGTAGTGGAAGTACTATATGCCACAGTAAAACCACCCTAGCCTCCAAGGGAAGGAGGCACATGCTGCAAATAGGGATCTCTGGGGATAAAAACACATGGCTAGGAGTCCCAAAAGCACCAGTGTCAGCATAATAATAAACTGCACTATGCCAGTGCTCCACGAGCCATGCCCCAATATACTAGGGCACTTGCACTCTGCATCAAACATAAATAGAATGCAGGCGAGCAAGGGGGGTAAAGGTACCCAAAACCAAATTCTAGAAACCTAAGGAAGTACAGGTGAAGAGGGGATGTGCACATCTCGTGATAGGACATTTTTTCCACCGAAGTTAGAGTGACGTCTGCCTGGGGGGGATACTATGACAAACCAGTCAGAGGCCACCCCATCATATGCATCCCTATGGGTAAGACTCACAGGCTTCCCTTCAGTCCAAACAGGGCTGTTTCAGAGGTTCACGTGCATAGGCCAAGCTGGGGTGACTACTAGATCTATAAATTCCATCCTGTCCCCCAGATCAGCTGTTTACTGAAGGTCTAGAAACTTGAAGGCAAAACAACAAAACAAAAACAAAAAAAAAAGATTTTCACGCAAAAGAACTACATTTTGCAATATGAAGCTTGGGTCCTTACTCCTGGACACTGGGCAATAGAATGAGCTGGGGGTTTGCAGAGAGCTGACATTCTTTTCTTAGGGGGAAGTCCTGGCAGTAGATTGTGAAGAATAGGCACCAATCACTTTTAGAGATAAAACATAGAATAATTTTATTACTTACATTCCAGGAGAAGAGGGTATAATGTGCAGATACCCCAGGCTAAAGTAAGACTTCGGCACAGCATATACTCTGTATTGATAGTAAAGGCTTCCTCTTATATCAAACACTCTGTAGCATGTTTCCAGGACAGCCAACAAGCATTACCTGGGACTCCTATCCTGGCCTACATATTCTTCAGGAACAGCTTTAAGATCCCTTAACATGCAGGCCTCCCCCATTGAGGTAAACCCAGGATCCATTCCATATAGGCCTCTCCATGCAGATAGGCCTGGAAGAGCAGTGTGCGCACTCCCCACCTCAGACCAGAGCCCAGGGGAAGGATAGCTTGCAGCAGTTCATCCCAAAAATTTACAGTGCCTTGAAAAATATTTATACCCCTTGAAAGTGTCCACATTTTGTCATGTTACAACAAAAACGTAAATGTATTTTATTGAGATTTTATGCGATAGGCCAACACAAAGTGGCACATAATTGTGAAGTGGAAGGAAAATTAAAATGGTTTTCAAATTTTTTTACAAATAAATATGTGAAAAGTGTGGCGTGCATTTGTATTCAGCCCCCTTTACTCCGATACCCCTAACTAAAATGTAGTGGAACCAATTGCCTTTAGAAGTCAGCGAATTAGTCAATAATGGAGACATTTGCCAGCACACCATGGATCGACAAGGTAGCATCCAAATGGATTTTATTGCATGATCACAACACAAAGCAGTGCAAAGTTGCACTGCTTTGTATTGTGATCATGCAATAAAATCTGTTTGGACGCTATCTTGTCGATCCATGGTGTGCTGACATATATCTCCATTGTGACTTTCTGAACCAGTTCCCAGCTGGTTGTTGCTGCAGCACCCAAACCTTTAGAGCTTATCCAGAAATGTGTGCGATGGGAATATGGAGTATTAGTTAGTAAACAGAGTCCACCTGTGTGTAATTTGATCACCATATACATACAGCTGTTCTGTGAAGCCCTCAGAGCTTTGTTAGAGAACTTTAGTGAACAAACAGCATCATGGAGGCCAAGGAACACACCAGACAAGTCAGGGATAAAGTTGTGGAGAAGTTTAAACCAGGGTTAGGTTATGAAAACATATCCCAAGCTTTGAACATCTCACAGAGCACTGTTCAATCCATCATCCGAAAATGGAAAGAGTATGGCACAACTGCAAATCTACCAAGACATGGCCGTACACCTAAACGGACAGGCCTGGCATGGAGAGCATTAATCAGAGAAGCAGCCAAGAGGCCCATGGTAACTCTGGAGGAGTTGTAGAGATCCACAGCTCAGGTAGGAGAATCTGTCCATAGGACAACTATTAGTCATGCACTCCACAAATCTGGCCTTTATGGAAGAGTGGTAAAAAGAAAGCCATTGTTGAAAGAAAGCCATAAGAAGTCCCGTTTGCAATCTGCGAGAAGCCATGTGGGGGACACAGCAAACATGTGGAAGAAGGTGCTCTGGTCAGGCAAGACTAAAATTGAACTTTTTGGCCTAAAAGCAAAATGCTGTGTGGCGGAAATCTAACACTGCACATCACACTGAACACACCATCGCCAACGTGAAACATGTGGGGATGCTTTTCTTCAGCAGGGACAGGAAAGCTGGTCAGGTGAGTTGATGGGAAGATGGATGGAGCCAAATACAGGGAAATCTCAGAAGACAAACGGTTAGAGTCTGCAAAAGACTTGAGACTGGGGCAGAGGTTCACCATCCAGCAGGACAATGACCCTAAACATTCAGCCAGAACTACAATGGAATGGTTTAGATCAAGTCAAAGTCCAGACCTAAATCCATTTGAGAAACTGTGGCAAGACTTAAAAAAATTGCTGTTCACAGACCTTCTCCGTCCAATCTGACAGAGCTTGAGCTATTTTGCAAAGAAGAACAGGCAAAAATGTCACTCTAGATGTGCAAAGCTGGTAGAGTCATCCCCAAAAAGACTTGCAGCTGTAATTGCAGTGAAAGGTGGTTCTGCAAAGTATTGACTCAGGTGGCTGAATACAAATACACACCACTCTTTTCACATTTATTTGTAAACTTTTGAAAATCATTTATCATTTTCCTTCCACTTCACTTACAATTCTGTGCCACTTTGTGTTGGTCTATTACATAAAATCCCAATAACATACATTTACGTTTTTGGTTGTAACATGACAAAATGTGCAAAATTTTAAGGGGTATGAATACTTTTTCAAGGCACTTGTATACCCTTACCCAGCATGCATCACTGACACAGGAAACTCCTAATGGTTGGCTGGAGAGATATAAACATTCATAATGTAGACTCACAGTAACTATTTATCCTACTCGTGCCAGATATGACAGTGACACCTTGTGGCAGAATGGAGAACTGACAGGCAGACTGCACTTAGGGGTAACTAATCTACAAGTCAGTACTTGCTGTCCATAGACATGCATACTAAATTTAGGAGGCACTCCCGCATATGGCAGGTTGGCTATATACACTTTAGAGGGAACACAGAACAGTCTTTTGTTTATGTTTTTTATTAGCTTTAGAGGTCAGCTTCATGAAAATAATTATACAGCCATATCTACAAACCACTCCTGCTGTGGATATCCATACTGTGCAGGTAGCCACAGGCAACCAAGTGCCCAGTAAGCCTGTGGTCCAGCTTACCTATTGGATGGGTGAGCATGGATGGATGGGTGAGCATGGATGGGTGAGCATGGATGGGTGAGCATGGATGGATGGCTAGGTGAGTACGGCTGGGTGGGTGAGCATGGATGGATGGATGGATGGGTGAGCATGGATGGATGGGTGAGCATGGCTGTGTGAGGATGGATGGATTGATGGATGGGTGGCTGAGCATTGATGGGCTAAGAGGGGGGTGTGGATGGATGGGGTGGCACAAATGGGCACTGTAGTGGCACGGATGGGCACTGTAGTGGCATGGATGTGTCACGGATGAGAACTGATGTGGTATGGAGGAGCATGAATGAAGCACAAATGAGCCATGGATGGGGGATGGATGAGCCACGGATGGGGGATGGATGAGCACAGATGGGGATGACTGAGCACGGATGGGTGGGTGAGCACGGATGGATGGATGAGCATGGCTGGGTGGGTGAGCATGGATGGATGGATGGCTAGGTGAGCACGGCTGATCGGTAGGTAGGTAGGTACGAGTGGGTGGGTCG
>BLSH010148152.1:1262621-1278522 GCA_018402905.1 Glandirana rugosa
GGTAGGTAGGTAAGAGTGGGTGGGTCGGCACGAGTGGGTCGGTATGTAGGTACGAGTGGGTGGGTCGGCCCGAAGCATGGATGGATGGATGGGTGAGCACGGCTGGGTGGGTGAGCATGGATGGATGGATGGGTGAGCATGGATGGATGCTGGGTGGGTGAGCATGGATGGATGGATGGATGGGTGAGCATGGATGGATGGATGGGTGTGCATGGATGGATGCTGGGTGGGTGAGCATGGATGGATGGCTGGGTGAGCATGGATGGATGGCTAGGTGAGTACGGCTGGGTGGGTGAGCATGGATGGATGGATGGATGGGTGAGCATGGATGGATGGATGGATGGGCTAAAAATGGGGGGGTGTGGATGGATGGGGTGGATGGCTGGGTGGGTGATTGATGGATGGTTGCTAACTGTCATTTAGCAGTGCTGTGGGCATTACACATCGCCCACAGCACTGCACACGTCTTTCCTCCCCCCCTCTCTCTTCTCACAATGCACCAATCGGTGCGGAGAGGAGAGAGAAAAGCCAGCGGAAGCGCTGGCTTGTTGAGATGTGATTGCGCCGTCATTGGACGGCGCGATCACGTGGTGAAAGGCCACTCACAGCGGCCATTCACCGCGATCCGTGATCAGTCGGGTCCCCCGGACCTGACGGTCACGGATGTTCCCGTGTGCGCGCGGGAATCGTGAATAATGCAACCGCCCTGTGGACGTCTTTTGTCTATAGGGCAGTTGGGAAGTGGTTAACAGTAATTCCAGGTTGGGGTCTCTCAAAATGCGGTGTCATCTTGGGGACCCTGTGATAGTGTGCCCTATCCCTGTGTAGTGCTGTTCCCTACACGAATACTCAACTAGTGTATGGTAGCGCTCAAAACAGTCACTGATGCAGAGACCAGGCTGTTCATAACAGTAGCAGCAATAAAAAAGGGTGTCAAGCCTGTATCCGCGTTGTCGGCAGACACATCCTTTTTGGGGGGGCTCGGTTGAAAGGGGGACCAGGGATAGCATGTGGAAAATGCCATCTATGCAGCCGGCTCACTGCATTTAGATTGGGAATATAGGGTGCAGAGCCAACTGGATACAGAAGGGCTCTGATGATCTCTTCCTGGAATTGAAGGAGAGGTCCAGTCCGTCCTGACGCTTTGTATAGTACATAAGCGTTCAGCATAGCCAATTGGAATAAGTAAACAGACACTTTTTTGTACCAGCGTCTGGTCCTACGGGCAATTAAGTACGGCACCAAAAACCGGTGGTTGAGTTCCACCCCACCCATATTTTGGTTATATTCGTGGACACAGAGGGGTTTCTCGACAACACCAGTCACCGTTGTAATTTGGACAGCCGTGTCTGCGTGAACGGAGGAAAGAACAAAAACATTCTTTGTATCCTTCCACTTCACTGTGAGCAAATTACTACATCTCAAGCAGGCTCTCTCCCCACGACTAAGTCGGGATTCTACCAGCCATTGGGGGAAGCCCTAGCGATTGGGTCGCACGGTGCCACATGCGCCAATTTGCTGATCAAACAAGTGACTAAAAAGTGGCACGTTGTGTAGTAATTGTCCACGTACAAATGGTACCCCTTTCTGGATAAGGGTGACAAGCTCCACACAATTTTGCCAGCACTCCCTATGTAGTCTGGGTATCCTTCCGGCTCCACGTGACTATATTTGCCCTCATAAACCATACAGCTATATGTATAGCATGTGGCCCTGTCACAGAGCTTATACAACTTGACCCCGTATCTGGCACACTTGCCAGCGAGAAACTGAAAGCAAGACGGCCAGAAAATTTAATCAGGGACTTGTCCACGCACACAACTTGGTTGGGAATAAAAAGTGCCGTGAACTGCTGGTTGAAGAGGCTTATGAGGGGCTGAATTTTGTGGAGCCGATCATATCCAGGGTCACCCCGTGGACGACAGAGTTCATTATCGTTGAAGTGCATAAACCGCTCGTATCATGTCCTGGCCATGTAGGGATAGAACACGGACATATGGTGAATTGGGTCAGTGAACCAATATAACCGCAATTCAGGTTCTTTATGTATGCCCATGAGGAGGGTAAGGCCCAGAAAGGTCTTAAATTCTGGAACCGTAATTGGTTACTGCGGTGCTGGTTTGTCTATGACCAGGATGTACTAGGCCGCTGTTGCTTGCCAGGTCACCAGAAGTAGCGGCACTAGTACTGTCTCTCTGCTCCATACAAGAGCCCTGCGGTTCTTGTACCTCAGCGACAGCAGTATGGGATCTGGCACCCCTGACCTTAGCAGGGACCACAACTCCGTCATCAGAGCTATCTGGCAGGGTGCCACTGCTGTCTACTGGTTCGTATACTGAGCCTGATTCTGACAGAGGAGCTTCCCAATCGCTCTCGTCTGTCATGCTCAGCAACGTGTAGGCCTCTTCACTAGTGTACCTCGGATTTGACATGTAGGGCTCTAAATTTATAGGTACACTAGTGTGACTCACAGGCAAAAAAGCGCACCTGGTTGTCAGAGCCTGTTTCAAGTCGCTACCAAAATCGTTGTCAGATTTCGCAGGGATCGGGCCTGAGCTCTACGAACACTGCAGATATGTGTGATGTGTTTTGTAAGTGTCAGCGATCTATTGATCCTGCACTTGGGTGGGCTGGGCTGGGTGGAGGGGCTAAACGCAGGTGCTAGCAGGTATCTGGGCTGATCCCACTAATGTCACATTTTTTAGAACACTAATCTAGTGGGGACACTAGTATAGATCTGATCAGATATTGATCTGATCAGATACTGCAATAGTATCTAACACCTATCTAATGTGTGTGTGTGTGCGCGCGTCAGAGTACCTAACTAACTGGCCCTGCCTGTTTTTTACGCTGACCCTAACGCACGCTAAAACCTGAGGTCACCGCCGGGCAATCAAGGGTTAAAACATATAAACTGTATATATATATATATGGTGGGTAACCTGATGGGGAAAAAAAACAACTATCTAGCTAGCGTCACCCATGACACTTATACAGCGATCACAGGTGACAGGGGGCAATCAAGGGGTTCAAAACTTTATTAAGGGGGGTATCACGGGTGACAGGAGTGAAGGGGTTAAGGTGCCTATGTGTACTGGGTCAGAGTACTGTTGGTGCAACTCACTTTTCTGATGTCCTCTTTGGATTGGAAAAGGAAGGAGAGAGGGAGAGTGACATCACTTTCCCTGTCTGTGTTTACATTACACATACAGGGGAGGCATTCCATTCGCTAGGACCGATCAGCAGGTATAGACCAAAACGTATTGGTCTATTCCTGCAGACTGAACGGCCCTCTAGCGAATCGGACTGCCGTGCCCGCGATGGGGGCGCGCGCCCCCTGGTGCTGCCGAAAGCGCCGCTTATAAACGGCGATTGGCGGGACGCTGCCACATTGCAGCAGTAAATGTACGTGAACCGGTCAAGAACCGGTTAAACCTGCTGGCCAATCACAGCACAGAGTTCTGTGCTGACAAACACATAGAATTCTGTACACAGACCGTGATCTGTCGGTTTCCTCTTTGTGAAATCAACTCTGGGTGCAGGGAGAAAAGGCAGATAGATCTGTTAGTAAAAGCAGCACACAATACACATTGTTAGGCACACAAATAACCCCTTGATGTTAACCCCTTCTCACACATCCTTCCTATTCACTGTATTCATGTGACTAGAAAGGTCGGTGTCAGTTAGTGTCCCTCCCAGCCAGTGTCTGTTAGTGCCAGATTACCTGCCACACTATTACACTCACACTACAAGTCACTGATCACTACCATTACGATCAGGATGGAGAAGTATCTTGATCACGATCAGCACTATACTAGTGCCCCCAACAGTATACTGTCCCCAAAAATGCAGTTTGGTTTTATCCAAAGACATGCAGCAGAATACATTTTAACATAACTTTGTAAAGAAATTCAAATTTTATTTGATAGGTTTCATAATAGAAAGTAGAAAATGTTTGTTTGTTTTTTCAATATTTTTTGTTTATATAATAAAAAATAAACAGTGATAATCAAACATCATCAAAAGAAAGCTCCATTTGTGTGAAAAAGATTGCCAGTTAAAGTAGCACAGTGCTGAATTGTAAAAAATACCAGGGTCATGGTAGGAGTGTTATAAATACTTTTTTTTTCTTTAGAAGTGATCACATAACCGCCGTTCTCAGCTACATAAGGGGTTTAGAGAGGTGAGGGGTGGAGACTGCAGAAGAGCAAGTCAGCAGGAGGCAGAGAAAAAGCAATGCACTGATCTTCTAATTGAAGAGCTATGCAGGGGGACATGTCAGCACAAGTCCAAATCCTTTGGAGCATAGGCAGGCTGTGGTTCCAGCACACCCAGAAAATGGACCATGCTGTGAAGGATGTGCTTTTAGGTTTAGTGTGGTCAGTTTGAAGTAGTATGTCAGGGGGGCTGGCAGGATCACCAGGTTATTTCAAACAAAGGAAGAAATACAAAGAGAACAGGATACTTATATATAATAATAATAATAATAATAATATTATATATAATAATAAAACAAAATAACAGACAGTATAAATGTAGTCGAATAATACAGGTCTGTTTACATAACCAGGGTTGCACTAAGAGAAGAAAATGTAAAAAAAAACAAAACAGTACTGTGGCTTGGAAAAAGGATTGTTGAAGAAGAGACCAAAAAAGGTGAATTGCCACACAATCTCAATATCAGGCGTTAACAAAAGCTAGAAAACCCAAACACGAATCACATGTGTCATAGATAGAAATATATGGGATATGCCATATAATTTGACCAGGTAAAATGAGAAAAAGAGAGAAAGGGAGAGGAAGCGGAAGAAGAGAGGAGAGTAGATAAGAAGGGAAAAGGGAAGCAGAAAGTGGAGGGAGGTACGATGCGGAGGGTCCACATCACCCGTCCGCGTTCAAGAAAGTAGAGGTCCACTTTTGAACACATGATACATCATACACACATATCTGCAATATGAACATTTTAGGCAACATACACTTTAAAGGGACACTGTCACCTTGTCCATGGAGGTCACTCCCCCTACCAGTGATCCCTTCACTGCCCTTTCCTCCTCCACATCCTGCTCTAAAATAACTGGTGTGGGCCATTTAGTGAAGCGGTTGCGGAGGGCCAGGATCTGGGGGCCCCCTTGTTAAAGGGGGCTTTCAGATTCCAATAAGCCCCCCGCCCACAGACTCCAACAACCACTGGCCAGGGTTGTCGGGAAGAGGCCCTTGTCCCCATTAACATGGGGAGAAGGAGCTTTGGGGCGGGGGGGCACAGGCCCCCCTTGCCCCAAAGCACCCACCCCCCCCCATGTTGAGGGGATGTGGCCTGGTATGGTCCTCAAGGGGGCACTCGCTCATTCCCCCTCCCCTTTCCTGACCTGCCGTGCTGCATGCTCATATAAGGGTCTGGTATGGATCTTGGGGGGGACTCCACGGCATTTCTTTTTTTCATTTTGGCGAGGGGTTCCCCTTCAAGATCCTCAGCACACAAGCCTCGCCGCAAGTCGGATCTCATCTTAATCCGACTTCTATTCAAATCAATGGGCTATTTTTTTCCATCGGTTTTGGCCGATTTATATTCTTCCTCATATTTTTGGTAAAAAAAAAATCACAATCGGCGTTTATTGATTGGTTTGTGCAAAAGTTGCCGCGTTTACGGAGGATGAGAATTCATTTCTGTGGTTTTTATTTTTATATTTTACTAATCTGCATTTTTTAGCGGTACTGCGATATTGGAGCGGACATGTCGGACCATTTTGACCCTTTTTTGGGACCATTGGCATTTATACAGTGATCAGTGCTATAAAAATGCACTGATTACTGTGTAAATGCCATTGGCAGTGAAGGGGTTAACCTTCAGGGGGCGCTCTAAGGGTTAACTGTGTTCCCAGGGAGTGTTCTAACTGTGTGTGGGCTGCCCTGACTGGGGAAAGGGGATGATCACGGCTTCCATATACAGGAAGCCTGTGACCATCGCCCTTCCCCCTCTAACAGAACGGAGATCCGTGTTTACATACACGGACCTCCGTTCTTTCACTGTGGGGGGGCCATCGTGGGTAGCCAGCGGCGATCGAGTCGGCCCTACCCGCTCCCCCCCCCCCGCACATAGAGAGCGTGCCTCCGGCGGCGCGTGCTCACAATACTAGTTATCGCAGCCTCCGTCGTATGATGGCGGTTTGCGTTAACGGGCCACTCTGTCGCCCTCAGACTGCGGACGGCAAGTGGTTAAAATGTGTTTGTTAATGTGGGCAAGCTGTGCACACATGTAAGGCTGTATACATGCTAACAGCTATCTATAATTAATCGCATTACAGCACTGCCTGCCTTCTTAAAACATAATAGGGGGAATTCAATAAAATTGCTACACCACTTTTCTGGCGTCAGCCCCTCTTGTTAAAATAGTAAAGGATTTTTTTTCCCTCATTTATACTTACCTAGTGTGGATGTAGCATTGGCCTGATGCTGTATCTGTCCTCCAGTGCCTCAACACAGAGCGATCGAACACAGCCAATCACTTGGTTTTCAGAGCTCCGTGAGCAGAGAGCTGTAGACTGTCAGTCACAGCTCTCTGCTCTTCTCCCTCCCTGCACACTGGAGCGCTGAGCTGTGGAGGGGGCAGAGTGGGCTGTCTCAGGCTCTCAGCGAGACGTGTGTCAGTCCAGGCACCTGGCGGATCCAGACTCACTAGTCGGGATGACGCGGTGCCTCAACTGACATTGGTGACATCAGCAGAGAGCGGACTCAAGCCCACTCTCTGCTGAAAATGGGTCACAGGAGTGCAAAACGAATTGCACTCCATAGTAGAAGTAAAGTCAAACAAACTTTGGCTATACTTCTATTTTAATGCATTGCCCTAAATTCATGAAGCATCTGCAACACTTTTGGTTCGGAAGGGACTTGTGCACTAAATTCAGGTAGTTCTAAATGTGCCACTTTTGCATTTTGGGGGAGTGAATGCGCCATATTCAAAATGAAGTACAAACGGTATGTATCTTATTAAAGTAGAATTAAGACCAACTCTCTTTGGGTGCACAATGAGAGAAACTGGCACAGATAGATTATGCCAAAGTGTCTCACATGCTTTCTAAAATTGGAGCAACATGCGCTGAATTCCAGTACAAGTTCTAGATAGGTACATGAATTTGGCGCATGCCGTACCACTTTTAAAACACAAGGGACACTTTCGCAAAATCTGTCAGTCTTTATGAATTCCAGGGAATGTATTCATATGGCATTACTTCCATCCCAAATGCACAAATAAGGCAGAAGCCATTTCCATTAAAAATTGCCTAAAGATTTGTTATAGGGAACATCTTAAAAAAAAAAAAAAAAAAAAAAAAAAAAAAGAAAAATCAGGTGATTAGACACTGGCAAAGCTTTCCTGGACATAAGTCTAAAACTCAACCCCACTCTGTGAGACCTCCCTATTTAGCAAGCAATGCAGAGTAACAAAGTGGGGAGGGTGTCCTGCACTATACTCCAAAATATGGACTTTACAGGTAGGCCAAAATTCCTCTTATCTAAAATCGCACAGTACAGGGCACAGACTGGATATTCATAGACCCTGGGACATCACCACACAAAAGGCAGGGTGGGCAACAACAAGGCAAACACAACTGTGCCAATTGGCTCAACAACAACAAGCATCAATGGACCCAACTCAGGATGCTGCTGCAAGAACCTTACAGCTACAAGCTGCATCTGCTGAAATTTGAATCGTAAATCGTGAATTTGGAGACCATGGCTAGGAAAAACCAACCCCCAACTCCCTTTTCCTACTTTTGTAGGAACCCTAAAGCACCACTCTCTTTTTGGGTTGGATCCGGTTAGGAACGTACAATTGGCTACTACATTGATTGTGATATTATAAGTCTTGTGGCATACTGGCACATGGCTCCTTGAATTTGAAATTCCTTCACTTCCTGTGTGTTTAATCTGTGGTCCACGCACCCCACTGCAAGCTCAGTCAGCCCCTGCCCTCAGAAATACGGGTATTTCCTAGCCATTTCTCAATTGGCTGTAGATCCTTTCAATCATTGTGTTCTTCGCACATTTCTCCATGCTTGGGAGTACAGTAAAGATTATATGCAACCTGGCTACTCTTTTGAGGATCCCCTAATATCCAGTATAATATGAGGATGTGTTTTTAATACCTTGACCACTCACCCGAGGAAGATCTCTGATCAAACATCATCGAAACACATTGGGTCATCCTCTGCCACCCACAGGCAGACACAGTGGTCTCCTTTTAAAGTTTGGTCACCTCCTCACCCATTTGTTTTTTGAGATTGTCCATTGTATGTCTAGATTTACTCCATTTTTGTCCATGTCTCTGATGTGAACCATCATGATGTTTGGGTGTTTTTTTTAAATGCATCAATAAATGTATTTTTTTTTATATATGATACCTTGTTCTTGGCGAGTTGGTCTCCCCATTTAAAGTCCCAGAGGAGGTTTCTCTTGTGCTTCTACATATTATGTTCGGGATGGGGGTAGCAATCTATACATTCTACTTATACATGTGTGTCCGAACGAAAACTCAGTATGTAGCATTTTGGAACATCTTCACCTGTCATGTAATGAAAGGCATTCTGAAAGATGTACAGTGTCAATACAGTAATGCATAATTAACCACCATTCTTCAGCCTAACCAATAATAGCATAGCACCCTCCACATTAGGTAGGTGTAGTGAGAGATTTTTGGAAGGTAAGGTAAAATTTAGTAAGGTCTGACTGAGTGCAGGCCTGATTGTTTTGATTCTGGGCTGGGAATGGCTCAGGTAGGATTGAGTGATTCACTGAATGGTGTCATCAGGACCTCCCACTTCTTTCCAGAAAGTTCTGGTGTTTTCTGGACAGAGAGCCGAGAGGGGAGGTGTAGCTATCTGGGGTGCTCTAAGGAGCCCTGCCCAACCCCCAATCTGGGTTGGAAGGGGGCAGGCCTCCTTAAATTCCCTGGGTCAGCCCAATCGGGGAGTTCAGGTGGAAATATGGAGATGGAGTAGTGTGGGCTGTCGCGGCCAGGGGAAGCTCCCAGTCTGGGAGGAGGTGAACCCAGGCCAGGACTGCTCAGGTTCAGCCCGGAGAGAGATCTTGGTGGCAGGCACAAGGCAGAGCAGAATGGACAGCAGGAGCGAGCACTATCCAGGAGAGATCTCCAGTGTGGAACTACAAGTGTCAGGATGTTGGTTAGCAACATACCCTGGGAAACTGTTAAAGGCATGCTGGAGCAGATTGGGGTGAGAGAATCTGGGAAGGATGCAGAAGCCAGTATGGGATTCCCATGTTGCTGTGGTAGTAGAGAAGGCCATGGAAGCTGGAGGAGCTGAGGGGGCCTGGTGGAGGATGGGCTGGGAGTAGTAGTCCATCAAGCTAGCTAGCACACAGTACTTTGCTACACAATGGAAGCTATCTGCCTCTACCTGTAATGGGTGGTCTGGAGGCCCTGCCCCAAATATAGCAGGCCTCACCATGTGTAGCGAAGCCGGAAGAAGATGTAATGGAGGCCTGATAAATATCCTTTCAGGTCCCACCTGTAGAAGCAAGTGTTGTGCAGGAGAGAGGAACAAGGAGAATCAAGTGTTGTGCAGGAGAGAGGAACAAGGAGAATAAAGTGTTGTGTTGGAGAGAAGTACAATGAGTGTAACAGTCAGCAAATGATGTGCTGGAGAAAGATGGAGAGATGTATATACTGGCGAGTGTATATAGTCTGTCCCATCTACAGAACTGTTCAATTTCTGGGCATCCCATAATCATCCTTACCCCACCCAAGTTCAATTCCCCTAATAAAAAACCCAAAACAAAGTACCAGCCTGTTCTGTTTCTCCGGATGTCCGGAAAGGTGTGATTGCGGTAGTGTGATCAGGTAAACCACATCAACCAGCCACCCCTAAGGGGGGCATTGGCTACAGTAAAAATAATTGAGTTGAAAATGTGTTTATTGTATACACAACCTTCACAAAGTAAAAGCAAATACAATCATGAAATAATTGTTATTATAGAAATAATTGTGTAACATTATGGTGTGTTACTGAATGAAGATGTAAGATAGGAGGTATCTCTATAAAACAGAAATTCATCCATCAGAACTGCTTAGGCAATTGCTGTATTTGAAAACAACAATACGTGGCTAGAACTGTAAAATGTCTCTATAACGCGTTGTATTCCACACATTTTGAGGGGTCAGTGGTAAAATACTTCTGGCAAATTGTCATTAGCCTTTTCAAGCCCTAAAGAGAGGGAATAAAAAGAGAAACAAATTATAAACAAACTAATAGGAAACAGAACGGAGCATCAATAGAAGGAAAAAAAATGTCCAAAATCCTTAGCAGTAAATTTGACATATGAAAGACATTGTAGAGTTGTCATTCTATTGATCAGTCCAGATGTTTGAAAAGAAAAATACAGAGCTAAAAAGTTATTTTTCTAGAACATTCAGGCCCAGTTCACACTGGTGTGACATACACTCTTTGAGAGCATGTTGCATGACGTGTATAAATCAATTGTTCCCTATGAGAGCCCTCTTAACTGGTCCAACACAAGTCGGTCCTTTGAAAAAGGTTCCTGCACTACTTTGGTTCACCTTTGGTCTGTTTTCAGCCCATTCAATATCAGTGAAGTCGGATCAAAGTCAGCCCCAGGAGGATTTCCCAGTTTAGGACCAGAGCACTTTTTTTGCGATTTGGCACTGTCGCTTTAACTGACAATTGTGCGGTCATGCAACGTTGTACCCAAACAAAATTTGTGTCCTTTTTTCCCACAAATAGATTTTTCTTTTGGTGGTATTTGATCGCCTCTGCGTCATTTCTGATCACCGCTATAAACAAAAAAGAGCAACAAAAAACAAAACAATATTTCTTACTTTTTGCTAAAATATATATCCAAAAAATAAAAATATAAAAAAATGTTTTTTTCATCGGCTTTGGCCGATTTTTATTCTTCATATTTTTGGTAAAAAAAAAAAATGTTTATTGATTGGTTTGCGCAAAAGTTGCCGCGTTTACCAATGATGAGAATTCATTTATGGGGTTTTTATAATTTTTTTTATATTTTACTAGTAATGGCGGCGATCTGCGATTTTTATCGGGACTGCGATATTGGGGCGGACACGTCGGACCATTTTAACACTTTTTTGGGACCATTGGCATTTATACAGCGATCAGTGTTATGAAAATGCATTCATTACTGTGTAAATGCCATTGGCAATGAAGGGGTAAACCTGGGGGGGGGGGGTGCTCTAAGGGTTAATGCATTTCCCTCAGAGTGTTCTAACTGTATGGGGGCTGGGCTGGCAGGCGGAGGGGAGTGATCACGGCTCCCATATACAGGAAGCCTGTGATCACATCCCTTCCCCCTCTGTCAGAACGGAGTTCCATGTTTACATACACGGACTTCCGTTCTGTCGCTCTGGGGGGATGATCGCGGATAACAGGCGGACATTGAGTCTGCCGTACCTGCTCCCAGGCCCCCCCCGCCCCGGAACACAGTGACACAGTCACAATACTCGTTCTCGTGGCCGCTGGCAGGTGACGGCGTTTCGCGATAACGAACCATGTTGCTGCCGTCAAGCCACGATGGGCGGTTGGCAACTGGTTAAAGGAGAATTTTTTTTGGTGTGGGCCCCCCAGTTCCATACCAGGCCCTTTGAGGCACAATGGCACAATGAAAAGAAAGGAAAAAAAAAAACGGCGTGGGGCCCCCTTCAGAATCCATACAAGACCCTTATCCGGGGGCTTCTTCCTGACCACCCTGGGTGGTGGTCTGTGGGTAGGGTTGTCGGGAAGAGGCCCTTGTCCCCATTAACATGTGGGCATGGTGCTTTGGGGTGGGAGGTGCAGAGCCCCCCTGCCGCAAACCACCCACCCCCCCTATGTTGAAGGCATGTGCCCTGGTATGGCTCTCACTCGCCCCCCTTTTCCCGACCTGCTGGGCTGCATGCTCGGATAAGGGTCTGGTATGGATTTTGGGGGGGAACCCACACTGTTTTTTTTGGCGTAGGGTTTCCCCTCAAAATCTATACCTGACCGAAGGGTCTAGTATGGTCTTGGGGGCACGCAGTTTTTTATATTTTTATTTTTTTCATTTTGGCGTGGGATTCCCCTCCTCAAGATTCATACCACACTCAAAGGGTCTGGTATTGTCGGATCAAAGTTGGATCCTGTTCATTGAAGTCGTATGGAAGTCGGACATGAAGTCGCAGGGCAAAGTTAGATTGGAAGTCGTCCGACTTCCATGTCGGAGCAGTGTGAACCCGGCCTCAACCAGGAAATGACAATTCCTTCACTACAGATATCTTCCTTTGTCTGAGAGTGTCTATGGTCTGATCGTTACAAGTAATGTTAAAATTTCTAGCATAGTTTTGGACTAATGCTCTGTTATTGGTTCACATCAGATACACAGCAAGAGTTCCTAAGCATTAGAAACAATGATTAAAGCATGCAACTGAACACTGATCTTCCACTTTTCTATAAGGAATGGGGTACAAACTGTCCACCACATGTGCACTACACACATTACTGTTGGATGAGTGAACCTGGCACAAAAATACATAAGCTGAGGCTACCTTTAAGCCGGCCATGAATGGAGTGATTTTCTTTCTTGCAACCATGGGGAGCTGTCGGGGGAACACGGTGATTATTGCTAACGGCTATAGCAGCTGGCAATAATCGCATGAAAAATCTGACAAACTGGTCGTACCTGTTGATTGATAAATTAACCTAGGTACATTCAGCCTGTTCATACATGGTTCTATTATTGGCTAGTTCAGCAGGGACCGGCCAAGATTGGAACCACCTATAGCTGGCTTTAGTGAAAATCGCATGTCAGGACAATTGACGCCAATCATTTCCAGAAATTAAAACTGCTAATGCTATAAGCAAATTCTGTCTTTTCCTGCAAACAGTTCCAGCTGCCTCCTACCTCCTTATTAGTATATGGCACTGTCCATTATATTTAGGAACATTGAGGCCGAAAAAGACTCAGAGCTCAGTTTTTATTAAAAAAAAAAAAAAAAAGCAAAACAGATATTAGCATATCACTTCAGCTGCCTTTGTCTCTGGATCTACTCATTCTTACTTAAAGTGGATGTAACCCCGATTCATGAAATTTGAGCTGGGTACATATATCTGCAGTGTTTTCTTATCTCTCTTCAAAGCACTGAGTCCCGTAGCTGTCTCACGTTCAGTTCTTCCGTTATTAGCCTGATAATTTCTCTGTCACATATGAAAAAAGGAGCCAGGGTTTGGTGTTGGGGAGGGAGCTATAAATAGATTAGCAGAGCACTGAACTAAACAAAGAACAGAGTTCAGAGTCTCTACCTATAAGGAGTGGGGGTGTGTGCCTTTCCTCCAATCAGCTGTCTTGGCTGTGTGCCCAGACTTCACACTCAGTGCTGAACAGGAAGAGAAAAAAATCCTAACACTAAGCACTTTCTAAAAAGTATATACAGATGTAGACAGAAGATATACATGTAAAACTTAAATTGGGGGATTTGTTTCATCTCTGCGTATCATCTGAAGCTATTTACTTCACTAGGGTATATGTGAGGGTTTACATCCGCTTTAAGCAATTTGTCATTATGCGCAAGTTAAAGCGGAGTTCCACCCAAAAGTGGAACTTCCACTTTAAAAGGAAGGTGACCCCCTGTGGCATGTCATTTTTTTGTGGGGGGAGACCGGGGACCCTCTTTTCAGAGGGTCTCAGGTCCACTTCCCCTCCCAGAGCCGTGGCTCCGGAAGGAAGTTGACCTCCCTCTCAGCGATCTTCTGGGACATGTCACAGGTCCCAGAAGATACGCCGGCCATTCACAAGGCGCAGCGCGACTTGCGCATGTGCAGTGCGCGCCCGGCTGGCACTTGTGATGCCGGCACCGCCATGGGGAGGGGGAGAAGAGCGAGCCCTCGGGTGACCGCATCGCTGGAGCCTGGGACAGGCGAGTGTCCGATTGTTAAAAGTCAGCAGCTACACTTTTTGTAGCTGCTGACTCTTAACTGGGTGGAACTCCACTTTAAGAACTGACCATGTGATATGTTTATTTTAGGGAGGTTTAAGGATAAAGCAAAGATAGCAGATCTTTCATTGCCATTCAAGGACCACCAGATGCAATTTAAGCTATAATCCACTGAAGTAATAAAATGGCAGCAAGCTTGCACATAACATATACTTGTACAGCTTTTCTGGGTCTATTGAAACTGTGTCATCCTGTCACTTGACCATTCAGACTGTCACCAATATACACCTGGCATCATATGTACACACCCCTGGTCAAACAGACAGAGTGTACAGAGGAAAGCACTGACTGGGCATTGCTGCCATATTTGTAAAACTAAGTTGTACAGTAGGCCTTTAAGTGAACACCTAGTCCTATTTATCTATCAAAACACCTTAAATGGTGCAGAGGTCCTCTATGTTTACTCCTATACTCATGATCCCAGATAAATCCAGTTGTACCCGCTCTAAAGTAAGTTACAATAATGGTACAGTTTAAGTCTTGTTTAACATTTGTGTCACGTGTAAAAATGTAATGAGAGCTTACATAGTGTTCACATCCCAAGGAAAGCTGTGCAAGTGAGATGTCTGGGATCTGTGAAAGAACATAATTCTATGTTCTCTGCAGACGGGACCTCACAAGGCACATGGCCACAGAAAGCCTACAGGACCTCATAAAAACAGCCCCTGCAAGGGGTGTGAGCACCATGCAAGATTTCCATATATTTTGCACATGCCGGAAATGGAAATGTTACAGAAGACTAAGGCTGGCCATAGACGGTACGAATTTCAGGGAATTCAGCAGCAACCGTCCGCGATTGAACTGTGTGTGGGCAGGCTGAATGTACCAAGTTGATCAATTAACTTTGGTACAACCAGCCTGCTTTGTTCACTTGTGATTATAGCTAGCAGTGGCTATAGCCACTACCAATAATCACTGTCTTCTCCCAGCAGGAACAGCTTCTCCTGCCTGCCCCCACTGGGAGCAGACAATTGCTCAGCGCGGAGAAGCGGCCGTGAGTCACATGACCGGCCTGAAGACAGCTCTAGATAGCCATTTACAATGCTCTTTTTAACAAAATTTATGTACAGTGCGATCTGACTTACTATAGTGGAGGGGCTAGCAGTGTGTATTTAATCATTTTAATAGTGGCGAGGGGCGGGGGCGCGGAGACACACACAGAGCAGGGAGCTGACAGGCTGGGGGGGAGAGATGAGAGCAGGGCTGCTGACGTCACAGGAGCCCTGGTTTTGTTGTCTATGCTGAGAGGGGGATACAGGAAGTGGCAGGTTCAGGGGGGGGGGGTTTCTACAGTTTAGAGGGCCCCACATTAAATAGCACAAGCACTGTGCTGTTTAATCTGCCTTAAGGGACCAGGATTTCTATTTTTTGGGTTAACAAACACTTTAAAGCCCGTACACACGATGCGAAATTCATGCAGACTATAAAATTTTTGTTGTACTTGAACTCAACGTCCAATTTTTGTTTAACCACTTCAGCCCCGGAAGGATTTCCAGCTTTAGGACCGGAGCCCTTTTTGCGATTCGGCGCTGCGTCGCTTTAACTGACAATTGCGCGGTCGTGCGACGGGTGGTTTTCTTTCGAGACAAACACCCTTTTTTTCCTGCGTTTAAAGCAAACCCACGTTGCAGCGTGCTGGCGCGTTAACAGTCAATTTCGCTGCGTCGCGGCTTAGCGTTTTTCCCGAGGCCAGGATTTCGACCTTTAGGAAGGCCCCGACTTCACCAATTTGTTTTTAACCTGCAACTCAAGTTCATGTTGTTTTTAAAATATCAGACGTACTTAAAGCGTAGCACACATGCCCGAAATTTCACAAACAATTGGGTTTTTTATCTTTAGGACCAGGGAATTCCGTCTAATTTGTCGTGTCACGAACACGATAAATTACACCCCCCCCCCCCCCCC
>BLSH010148152.1:1278532-1289308 GCA_018402905.1 Glandirana rugosa
CCCTCGCCCACGCCGCCGAAGCTAACGGCGGCCGGTGGGCGCTACGGGGGGGGGGGGGCCTCGCTTACTCGCCTCCAGGCACACACATTTGTGTCTGGAGGCGAGACACACTCCCCCTTCCCGACACTAGTGTCGGAAGGAAATGCACTTCCGACACTATTGAAGGGAAGGGGTCTATCCGTTCGGGGGTATGTCAATCTTGTGCGGGTCCCTTGTATCAATTGGGAATCGCGCGGGGGACGTCCAATTGGGGAAGTGACGGTTACTGTAAATGTGTCATTAGTCACGTAAAAATATCGTGACTAGCGACATATTTACAGTTACCAGGGTTTTTTCACAGTTTTACAAGGCGGTACAGGCGACTTTATAGCGTCATGGCGTTTTTTAGCGTCTAGCGACGGTAAAAATCATTTTTTATTTTTTTTTAATTTTTGGGGTTTTTACTTAAGAGTAGTAGGCATTTGCGCTGGTGAAAACGCGTTTGGTTAGTTATTTGCGGCTGCGGAACATTTTGACACTTTTTTGGGACCATTGACATTTATACAGCGATCAGTGCTATAAAAATGCACTGATTACTGTGTAAATGTCATTGGCAGTGAAGGGGTTAACCTGCAGGGGGCGCGCTAAGGGTTAACTATGTTCCCTGGGCGTGTTCTAACTGTATGGGGGCTTGCCTATCTGGGGAAGGGAAGTTATCACAGCCTTCACGTAAAGGAAGGCTGTGATCACAGCCCTTCCCCCTCACACAGAGCGGAGGTCTGTGTTTACACACACGGACCTCCGCTCATTCGCTCCGGGGGGGGGGGGGCATCGCGGGTGGCCGGCGGCAATCGAAGCCGCCGCACCCGCTCCCTGGCCCCCCCTGGACACAATGAGCGCGCGGGTGCGCCTCCGGCGGCGCGCGCGCGCTCACTATACACGTTCCCGCAGCCGCCGTCGTATGACGGCGATTTGCGGGAACGAGCCACTTTGCCGCCGTCAATTGCCGATCGGCAAGTGGTTAATTAGTACGGTTTTTGTCCAAAAAAAAATCGTAAGAGCAAGGCTACGAATGCTCAGAAACGGAAAAAACAAACATACAAAACTATTCAACACATTACGTCACTTCTGAAGTTGTATTCTGTCATACGAGAATTTTCGTATGGTGAGTAACCTCTTCACTTTCTGACATGAGAATAGCATGCAACAAAACAGACATTCGGTCGTCCGAAAATCTAGGCGCGTGTACGAGGCTTTAGTCGTGGATTACTTATTTTAAAGCAGTCACAACTTGAATGAATCAGAATGGTGGCTCCTGCACATCAAAGAAAGGATAATTTATCTAGGACCTCTAACCACGAAACCCTGATCTCCAGCTGCTATCTAGGTAAATTAGGATGAAGATAAGGTGACCAGGGTAATGAGCTTTAAACTGGTGTCTCTAATGGGATGGTAGGTCTGTATTAAAAAGTGAGTGGATGCATGAATAGGCCCTTGGTAAAATAACACCATGTATAGGATTTACTTAAAATGGATGTAAACCCAATTCATGATCTGCAGTGTTTTCTTATCTCTCTTCAAAGAACTATGTCCGTAGCTGTCTCTTCCTGCGTAGCTCTGTTATTAGCCTAAGTTATCACACGTTCTCCGAGACGGGAGACAGAAGTGCATGACGGGGAGAGGTTGCAATAAATAGATTAGCATACTGTTTGCCATCTAAGAGCAGAGCTCTGTACATTGCTTTCTTCCTTTGCCTATGAGGAGAGGGGGTGTGTGCCTTTGCTCCATTCAGCTGTCTTGGCTGTATTCCAATGATCCACTCCCAGAGGTAACCAGGAAGAGAAAAATGTTACCACGATCTGCACTTTCTAAAGGATATTTACAGATGAAGAGAGAAGATATGCATGCAAAACGTATACAGGGAGATTTGTTTCATCTCTGTGTATCATCTGAGGCTGTTCACTTCACTGGTTATATGGAGGGTTTACATCCACTTTAAAGTGGTTTTAAAACCTTTACATATACCCAGTGAACGGACGATCCTCAGGCAATACACAGGGATGAAACAAATCCTCCTTCATAAGTTGTACCTGTTTATCTGCAGTCTTTTCTTCTTTACATCAATTTAGAGTGCAGAATTTATAAGCTTGTCTGAACATTCAGGAAAAAAGGGACAGAGAGCTGAAGTTACACTTTGCAGAGCTCAGTGAGGAGAGCGCTGGGAGCTGATTGGAGGGACATAGCACACAGGGACAGAGCTGAGGCTGTCAATCAGCTTAAGGTCCCGTCCTGTCATCATTTTTCATCATACTGATAGCAGATGAACAAAGAAGCAGATAGATACACAATATACAAGCATATGCTTTTTTCACATTTCATGTCTGAGGTTTACAACCACTTTAAAAGTACATTTAAAGGCTCCTGTATGCTAATCCAAATCTAAGTCGCTATTCCAGTTACTATGTGATGCACACAGCCTGATCTTCCTTCATTTTGTGTCTCGCACACTCACCCTCCCAGGCACAGTAGCTCACAATGGAAAGGTTTCAGCAACAGAGGCAGTGGGGTTGTCAGGGCTTGCTCACACTGGCACGGGGTGTGGGAAACCTGTGTTCTGTGCGCGTTTCGCACACAGTGTTCAAAACGCACTGGGTGTAGAATCTGCTGCGGGCATCAATACAATCCTATCACCACAAATGCAGATTGCAAACACATTGTGTTTGCCTGTACCAGATTGCATGGTACAATAGTAATATGTGATCTGGTGGAGTGTTTTTTAAAAGTAGTGCATTAACTATTTTTGGTGCGATTTCTGAAAATCGCAACACACTGAGTAGCACCGAATTGCATAAGAATTCAGACCGCATTCCTGTGTGATTCAGGTGTGAACTGGCCCTTCAGTGCAGCATTGTTGCCAAATCATCACAGGTGGGCTTAATTGGCAGGCTCTACAGATATTTGTGTGACTTTGCAGGGGACCCAGAAAAAAAATATTAAGTAGAACTCTAGGCAGAACATTTTATTTTTCATTTTAGATACAGCAAGGTAGGGTTATACCCCTATGAAATTTCTTTTTTTCGCCATCTGTGTCCCATTGTGGAGATTTCCCTTCACTTCCTGTCCCATAGCCAAAACAGGAAATGAGAGGAAATCCCTGTAAATTAAGGGAATTCCTTGGGAACTCTCAGGTCACCAGAACTAGTGTCCCCAATTGGAAGATTTCCCCTCTAACTCTTTTCTGGGGACAACCCAAAATGTGGGATTTTCTTTTACTTTCACGGAGAATGATAAACAGGACAAATAGAGAGGCTGAATCTCCCTAAGAGGGACACAGACAACAATGCAAACTGATAGGTGATCCTATTCCTCCCCACTCAAACCTAAAAAAAAAGTTTTGCCTTTAGTTATACTTTAAGGCAGACACATTTAAAATGAGGTGCTACAGCACACATTTGTTTTAATGGGAGGACATGCTACTTTAAAGTGACATTTTTTTTTAAACATCTACCTGCTGTAGACAAGAATATTGCACAGAAAGGTTACCTCCTCCTTTGGCAGTTTCTGCTGACACATCGGCCCCTCCCTCCTTGGAGTGTCTCCTGTAAAAGGCCTGATGCTAAGGAGGCACCCGGGTCGCAAGCCAGGCTGTGTGCATCTAAAGACACACACAGCACTTGTAAGCCACGCCCTTGCTCCACCCTCATAGGATTTCAACTGATGGCATCAGGAAATATAGCTCTGGTGTCTTCAGCTTCTCGTGTGAAACCAAGAACTGAAGGGAACGGGTTGCTGGAGCCGGAGACCGCTACGGAGCAGGAACATGGAGCCAGGTAAGTGTTTATTGACAGAGGGGGATAAAACAGGGATTGCAAGACAGGGGTCTCCAAAGTATGGCCCAAGGGCCACATCTGGCCCAAAGCTAGAGTCCTCAGACCCGATGCAGGGACAGTCTCTCTGCCAAAATTTTGTCTGGTTGTGATGCATACTCACCCCCACACCAGCAGTATGCAGTGCAGGTTCCGCAGCCACTCCCAGCTTCAACCAATCTGGTATTTCAGTGCAGACCAGCTGCACCCATCGGCTCCCGCCTTGCTGTTTACATTGGTTTTCATTGGCACTGTAATTTTGCATACAGCGTGTCTGTGTAACAGCAGGGTGGGGCCTGAGACCGGGAGGTGCAGAAGGTCTGCACTTAAGGCACACTCTACAGTGGTAAAATATGGAGAGACTAATGGGGAGTAAACAAATAAGAGGCACAGGGATGGATTTGGGGGGGGGGGGGGGTTGATTGCTCTGAAGGGAACAGAGTTCTGTTGGGGGTGATGGCTCTGAAGGGGACAGAGTGGGGGTTTGATTATACTGAAGGGGCACAGAAGGGTATACAGTTTTTGGGGGGGGTTGATGGCTGTGAGAGGGACACAGTTGTGTGTGTGTGTGCGGTGGGGTGGGGGATGTGATGGCTCGGAAGACGACACAAATGTGTGCAGGGGCTCCAATGGGCACACAAATGTGTGTGTGTGTGGGGGGGATTCCGATGGGCACACAAATATGTACGGATGGGCTCCGATGGGTACACAAAGTGCAGGGGGCAGTAATGAGCACACAAATGTGCCAGATCGGGTTAAAAGGCACACAAATGTGCGGGGGCTCTGATGGAGACACAGATGTAAGGCCCTAATGCTTCTATTCAACTCAATGGTTCCCTATGGCCCATTGATTTGAATAGTAGAAGTTGCACCAGAAGTCGGATCATAATGATCCGACTTGCGGCATGACTTGTGTGCAGAGGATCTTGAAGGGGAACCCCGGGATGTGACGTCATAAGGGGATGGGGCCTCCGGATGATGTCTGTGTATGGCCCCACCTCATGCCTATATAACTGATTGCAGAGCGCACACACAGCATAAGTCTGGGAGATTGCATCATGTCAACATGGGAAGAAGGACGGAGAGATGACAGCGGCAAGGACAGGGGCAAAAGAGCAGAAGACAGAAGTGGATAGAAGACCGAGCAGAAGACAGAAGTGGATAGAAGACCCATCAGAAGACAGAAGACCCCGCAAAAGAGCAGAAAACGCCGGAGAGGGGAGAAGATGCCAGAGCTGATTTAATAAAATATTTTAAAAAGCTGTGTAGTGTTTTTTTTTTTTTAACGCTTTTTTTTTCCAGGTGAATGGGTAGGGGTACAATGTACCCCATACTCATTCACATAGGGTGGGGGGCCGGGATCTGGGGGCCCCCTTCTTAAAGGGGGCTTCCAGATTCAGATAAGATCCCCGCCCACAGACCCCAACAACCACCTCTTGAGCTGGCTACAAAACTTTTCAGTTGCCCACCTAACCAATTGCCCCCTGGATCCGGTTCTCTCACAACTACTACGGTCACCCTCTTATTCTATCCAATTGCTCCCTCACGCACATCTTCAATCTCTCCCTCTCTAGAGGCATCTTCCACTCCCCTCTAAAACAAGCACAAATCACTCCCATACCTAAAAAGCTCGAACTGGACCCCACCAACCTGAACTTAAAACCCATCTCATTGCTCCCATTCACCTCTAAACTTCTAGAACGCTTAGTCTACAACCATATTAGCTCCTACCTCAGTGAAAATAACCTTCTTGACAGCTTAAAGTCTTGCCTTTTGCTCGCAGCACTCCACAGAAACTGCCTTACTAAAATTCACTAACGATTTACTAACTGCTAAAACCAATGGCCAATACTCCTACTAGACCTCTCTGCGACCTTTGATACTGTTGACCACCCACTCCTTCTCAATAAACTCCGTTCCCTTGGCCTCCAAGATTCTGATCTATACTGGCCCTCCTAATTATCACAGCGCTCCTTCAGTGTTACCTACAACTCTGTCTCCTCCTCTGCATTGCCCCTTTCTGTGGGGGTCCCCCAAGGCTGTTCTTGGACCCCTTGGTCACTTGATAACCACCCACGGCTTCCAACACCATTTATACATCGATGACACCCAAATCTGTCTACTCCTCACCTCCCTCCCTCAGTCTCCTCTCGCATTACTAACTTACTGACATATCAGCATGGATGTTGTACCACTTCCTTAAACTAAATCTCTCTAAAACAGAGCTGGTAATATTCCCCGGGCCCCCCTCCATGGCTTTTCAATCAAAACCAATAATGCAACCATCAATCCCTCCCCTCATGCCAGGGTACAGGGTGTAATCCTAGACTCTGACCTGTCCTTTCAGCCCCAAATCCAATCATTGTTAAAATCTTGTAGACTTCACCTCTGTAACATCTCTAAAATATGCCCCTTTTTAACAAATGAAACCACCAAGCTACTCATTCACTCCCTTGTTATTACTCGCCTTGATTATTGCAACTCCCTTCTCATTGCTCTACTTCTCCATAGGCTATCCCCTCTTCAGTCCATCATGAATGCTGCGGTCAGGCTTATCCACCTTACCAACCAGTCAGTGTCTGCCACCCCTCTCTGCCAATCCCTACACAAGCTCCCAATCGCCCAGCGAATTAAATTCAAAACACTAACCACAACATACAGTCATTTACAACTCTCCCCCCGAGCTACATCACCAATATTGCCTCCAAATATCACCCATACTGTCCTCTCTGCTCCTCTCAAGACCTCCTACTCTCATGCTCCCTTGTCTCCTCCTCCCATGCTTGCCTCCAGGATTTCTCCAGAGCATCTTCCATCCTCTGGAACTCTCTACCTCAACCTGTCCGGTTATCTGCTACTCTAGCTGCCTTCAGGCAATCCCTAAAAACTCACCTCTTCAGGGAAGCCCATCTCATGCCTCCAGCTAATCTTTTACCACTTCCATCAGCTCATTCCCCACAGTTACAGCCCTTTGCACCACCTGCCTCACCTTATTAAATGTTAAGCTCTTCTGAGCAGGGCCCTCTTAATTATCTGGAATTTTATGGCATTGTAACTATATTGTCTCCCTTTTATATTGTAAAGCACAGCGTAAACTGTTGGCGCCATATAAATCCTGTATAATAATAATGTGGGGCAATTTTTAAGTTTTAGATGGTCAGCTTGCCTTCCCTTCTAATGTAATACCATACATTTATAAAAAGAGTAATAGTCAGATTCCAGTCCAATCATATTAATGAAACAGGATTCCTGATTATTTGTCACAGGCATCCCTGCCAGCGTAGCATGAAAGTACACAACTAGGTATTTTATTACTGTTACTGGTTAAGAGCAGATTATGAATGTATGGGAAGAGAATAACTTTACCACCTGAGACTTTTATTTCGGTTACAGCTATAAAATCTAATGATTCTTGTTCCTGAAGCGTTTAATGTCTCAACAATTAAACTAGGTTTACGCCAGTGGAATTTTTTATTAGCACTTTTGATATTTGCTTGTTCTGGCATGGTATCTTTGCATGGGCTTGGAGTTTTATATTAAATAGTAAAAGCCTTAAAATCATGGTGGTTCCAAGGATAAAGAAAAGCATTTAAATTTAGTCTCCATTTGATGTGTTACAGAATAAAAGGGCCAAACATTGTTATTAAAAAAATGATTGCATATTATTAAGGAATATGCTTGATCACAAATCTTTTTTAACATTTAACAGGGCTCAGTTTATGTAGCTGCATTCCCAGGATATCACAAAAAAGGTTTACATGTTGGATTAAGCATGGCAGACACAAATTAATAAGTAAATGGCTGTCACAGATGATGAATAAATGCTTATATCCATAAATGTGCTAAACTGCAAAGTGTTTGCATCACTGGGGTTAAAAGTTCTATGTTCAGGCTTAGCAGCTTCATGTTCTGTAACTACAGCTCAGAAGAGGTGATGGGGTCTTCACAATACACCATAGGGGATTTATGTGGGAGATGGGATTTGCACAACACAGTATACGTACAGTGCCTTGAAAAAGTATTCATACCCCTTGAAATTTTACACATTTCCAAATTTTTGCCATGTTACAATCAAAAACATAAATGTATTTTATTGGAATTTTATGTGATCGCTCAACACAAAGTGGCACATAATTGTGAAGGAAAATGATAAATGTTTTTCATAGTTTTTTTTACAAATAAATGTCTGAAAAGTGTGGCATACTGGCATGTATTTGTATTCTGCCCCATGAGACAATACTTTCGCTGCAATTACAGCTGCAAGTCTTTTTGGGTATGTCGTTACCGGCTTTGCACATCTGGAGAGTGAAATATTTGCCCATTCATCTTTGCAAAATAGCTCAAGCTCTGTCAGACTGGATGGAGAGCGTCTGTGAACAGCAAGTTTCAAGTCTTGCCACAGATTCTCAATTGGATTTAGGTCAGTTCAATATTTCTAAATGTAAAATAATGCATCTAGGGAAAAAGAATCCGCTTAGAGAGTACAGCATTGGGGGCACAGTGTTGGCCAGCACTGCAGAAGAAAAAGATTTGGGGGTGCTTATTTCAGATGATTGCAAAATGAGCAAACAGTGTAACCAGGCAGTGGGAAAAGCAAATAGAATTCTGGGATGTATCAGTAGAGGGATCACCAGCAGGAGGAAGGAGGTTCTGATTCCTCTATATAGATCTTTAGTGAGACCTCACTTAGAATACTGTGTCCAGTTCTGGAGACCTCACTTACAAAAAGATATTGATAAAATAGAACGAGTTCAGAGACGGGTAACAAAAATGGTGAAAGGTCTGGGGGATAAAACATATCAAGAGCGACTTCAGGAACTTAATATGTACAGTCTGGAGGAAAGAAGGGAGAGGGGAGACATGAATGAAACCTTTAAATACCTCAACGGGGTGAATAAGGTTCAGGAGGGAAGTCTTTTCAATATGAAACCAAAATCAAGAACACGGGGACATGACCTCAAACTAACTGGGGGGAAGTTCAAAACTAATCTTAGAAAGTATTATTTTAATGAAAGGGTGGTTGATGATTGGAATAAACTACCAACAGAGGTTGTGAGACAGTCAACAGTAAATCGCTTCAAACATGCTTGGGATAAACATAAATCCATAGTCAGACAACAAGGTTAATGTAAAAAAAAAAAATAAATAAAATAAAAAGGGGCAGACTCGATGGACTACTCAGTCTTTTTCTGCCGTCACTTTTCTATGTTTCTATGTTTCTATGTCTTGACTTTGACCAATGTGTATGTTATGTGTCTCGCGCAAACGGATAAGAAATTTACTCTTAGAGCTGCTGCCTCCACCGAACTCCACAAAAGTGTAGTTAGATAATAGGACAAGATTAAGGTGGGTATTGCGCTGCTCTGTTATGATCCAATTAATTTGAAACTTCACTCATATAATTTCCAGGATGCTGGTGAGTATTAAATAATTTGGATGCTATATAAATCTATTAAAGATAATTTTCTTATGCTGTTACCATTAAAGAGTAGGCAGTATAAAGGTTAAAATATGTAAATCAAGATTAAAATTTATCTGTGAAAAGTTAATTCTATTTGTGTAAAAATTGATGTGTTAATGGTGCGGACAAATTAATATAATATAAACCATAAGCTTAATCCATACTGATTAAAAGTGACAGATCCATAAAAAAAAAAATTATGTGCAAAGCAATTTAAGTGCAAAAAATATATATATGGAATAATTTCCTCTGATTAGCAAGTCATATAAAGTGCAAAAGTGCCAAGGGAAAGTGCTGGAATTAATTCTCGGAACGTTTTCACAATGTGCAACAAACAGTCTCAAAGTGCTTCAATCAACATCGAAAGAGTTCTATTTCATCCCAGAAAATGGTAGCACTCTCTCCACTGAGCGTGTGGTATGTCTCCACCGTGACATTAACCTCCACTCCACACTGTGTGATAAGTGTTCCCCTCTAAGCACTGCAAACGTGAGGCCACTCACCAGAGAGCGTCCCCCACTGAAGGGGTGCACGCTTAGTAGAATTATAGCCCCTGCTGTGCTTCACCCCCAGAAAGCGCTCCCCTCTGGAGGGGTACACACTTGGTAGGTTTAAGGAAAGGCTGCTGTACCTCACCACCTCCGCTTAGTCCAACCATGAAAAGAAAGACAATATCTTGCGCAATATTGTTGGTCCAGGTTTAATACTCAAAAAACCATAAAACACTCACATGTCTGCATGAAAAACCCGTCCGCCGTGCCCTTTGCTTTCCACGGCCAGTGACCGGAAATGACGTGTGACGTATAAGCCCCGTCCTACGCGTTTCGTCATAGGATGTCTACTGGAGCGGTGCAGTCACACAGTACACCCGGTCCTTATGTACTCCTGTAATAGCAACTAATATGTCGCCCTCTCTGGGAGTGGACGGCCATTTTTTTGGTTAGTTATACCTTATTGTGCTGATACGTTGCCAACTATAGAGGTGGATGACCATTTT
Organism: Glandirana rugosa; assembly: GCA_018402905.1. Taxonomy (NCBI): domain Eukaryota; kingdom Metazoa; phylum Chordata; class Amphibia; order Anura; family Ranidae; genus Glandirana; species Glandirana rugosa. The sequence continues at coordinate 1,288,836 of BLSH010148152.1, forward strand.
GTTGGATGGAATTGTAAATATCAGATTGTGGTGATAGCACCACCTTTCAATTTTTAGGGGATTACAAGGTTTGTAATTTTTGTAGCCGGCAGGACCCGCAATGGACATGCCGTTTTACAATGGTTGGTGCGTACAAGTTGATAAAATGAGTACTATACTTAATAATCCTAAAGAATATTAATTAATAATGAATAATATAATAATAAAAAATGTTCATAATAATAAAAATAAAAAAATTGAAAAATATATAAAAAATATAAACCTCCATTTATTAATAGACTAAAATTCAAACAATGATACACTCTGTTTCGATGGACCTTATGTTTAAAATATGAGACGTATGTGTGAAAATATTAATATGTATAGAATAAACATTAAAAAATATTGTATCCATTTTAAGAAGTAAATTGGCTATAGATGCTGTCTGAGTTATATTAAATATTGCAATGACTATATATATATATATATATATA
>BLSH010148152.1:1295072-1307753 GCA_018402905.1 Glandirana rugosa
TAAAAAAAAAAAAAAAAAAAAAAAGCTATCCATTACCATTTAACCACCAAAAGAAAGCCCAATTTGTTCTGAATAAAAAACACATAAGGTATAATTCACCTGGATACACAAAGTAGTTGTGATAATATGGAAAGTTTTACTAACACATGCAATGTTCAGAGGTTAGGATTTATTTTATTCCCAGTCGCTTAGGGGTTAAAAGTTTGAGAAATGAATTATTCACAAAACAAATATGTGCAGCTCACACATCGTATTAGAACTCATACCTTCAATGGATGTGCAACTCATGCATATACAGTATTTTATTCAAGCCTTTTAGGATCAGTTTGATAAGCAAACTAATCTTAAAAGGGTGATTTTGTGTCAAGTACTGATGTGTGAGCTGCACATCACATAGCAGGGGAAAGCAGATATATATTACCTGAATGTATTTTCTTTGTGTTTCATCATTCAAAACATGGGCTACATGTTTGGAGAAAATCTTTTCACGTCCAGTACGAGCATGGATACCGACCATAGTTACACCAATAGGCCAAGGGGCATTGCCAATAGCCATCTGAAGATAGGCATCATTTGCCTGTGGTTAAGCAAACAAAAAGAACTGGAAACATCAGATTACTCTACATTTAAGTATCTAAAACAAAGGATGAAATCATCATAAACTACAACTAGCCAGGAAGGTCAAATGTAGGGGGCAATCATATATGCATACACACACAGCAAGAACTGTAAACTTTCAGAGCACCTCAGTTGTGAAGCTTCCCATGAAACTTATTTTTGGCATTTCCCCCCCTGACAGTTACTACATAGTGTTCTTCATTGTTACTCTTGTGGTTTCACTTTGGCACAAAGGCCAAGCTTAAGCTGATAAACTTTAAGAAAATACAGTTTTTAGTTTTCAAAACACTGATGCCTAAATATAGTTGGAGCTCACCACAAAGAACTATAGTACATCTATGATATGCAGCGCACTATGACTGCAGGTATTGTGTTATTTCAGTTCATCCTTTACATGGACTTAAAAGTATATTACACCTGCCTGAAAGAACAATTAAAAAAGGCTCCAAATGCTATATGATGAACAGCCAAATACGACTGCAGTCTAAAGAACAGCAATAGAAAAAGTTATTTCACAGTCTGGGTCTGCAATGTAGATTTCCTCAGTTTAAACATTTGATATAGTTACATAGTTAGTCAGGTTGAAAAAAGACACGAGTCCATCCAGTTCAACCAAAAAAAAAAAAATGTATATATATATATATATATATATATATATATATATATATATATATATACACATGCACACATACAACCAAATAATCCCATATACAATCCTTCACCCACAGTTGATCCAGAGGAAGGCAAAAAACCCCAGCAAAGCATGGATCCAATTTGCTATAACGGGGGAAAAAATTCCTTCCTGATTCCCCGAGAGGCAATCGGATTCACCCTGGATCAACTTTACCTAAAGATGTTAGTACCCAGTTATATTATTTACATTAAGGAAAGAATCCAGGCCTTTTTTAAAGCAATCAACCGTGCTGGCCAAAACCACCTCTGGGGGGAGTCTATTCCACATTTTCACAGCTCTTACTGTGAAGAAACCTTTCCGTATTTGTAGATGAAATCTTTTTTCCTCTAGACGTAAAGAGTGCCCCCTGGTCCTTTGCGATGACCTTAAAGTAAATAACTCCACACCAAGTTCACTATATGGACCACTTATATACTTGTGCATGTTGATCATATCCCCCCTTAATCTCCTCTTCTCAAGAGAGAATAAATTCAGATCCTCTAATCTTTCCTCATAGCTGAGCTCCTCCATGCCTTTTATTAGTTTGGTTGCCCTTCTCTGCACTTTCTCCAGTTCCCCGATATCCTTTTTGAGAACTGGTGCCCAAAACTGAACTGCATATTCCAGATGAGGTCTTACTAATGTGTTTTTTAATTTTCTGTTGTAAATAAAATATGGGTTTGTGAGATGTGCAAACCATTGCATTGTTTTTGCATTGTAGATTTTACACAGTGTCCTAATTGTTTTGGAATTTGGGTTGTATCATGTCTTTACACTTTTTTGCTAATACAGCTCAAGTAAGGAGAGATGCTGATTAGGTTGCATGTTACTAAGCTGCTGTTAACCCACATAGACAAAGTATTCCAAGCACACCACTTACCTTTACGTATTCTCTTTGTAACATGTATTTTATTATATCGGTTATTGATTCCTTTATATCTGCAGGAAGGTTCTGTGTTAAAAAAAAATAGATCAGACATTTTATATTACAATACATAAAGAAATATCTTCCACATTTTCAGCTTGCTGATGTGTTATCAGGTAAGACCCTGCTATCATATGTGGTTGGGGTTGCTCATCTTTCTTTATGTTTTACCCATATGTTTATATACTGGAGACAAAATAATAATACAGTAATACAAAATGTAAGTGCTAATTTCCCTTTTTTCCTGGACTGTTGTGTTCCTTGGTTAATCAAGCAAACACTACAGCACCGTTCCCACCTGTGGAGAAGCCCTACCCATCTGTGAAGCACAGAAAACAGCATTGGTAATAAACGGGTAACAGAGTTGTGAAGTAAGCCTTGTTTCATTAGATAATTTTTGCACATAGGGGTATGAGTTGAGGAGAGAATGTTATCTCATACTCCTCTTTAAACATAAGTATGGCTAAAGATTTTTTGGCCATACTTCTTTTGTTGGTCATAGGAGTGCACTTACTTTTGCTCTCCTGTGACCCAGAGTCCTCTGAGAGCAGGCTATTGCCTGCTGATAGCCATTAGCTGATCTAGTAGAGCCGCTCCAGGCTCTGGAAAGATCCGGACAATATTAAGGCCGTGTAGGCTTAAAACGTGTAAGGGGGGGCTATGTCCATGGTTTTTGACCCTATGCATCAATATAGCTTCATATTCTGTTTAAGGGTCTGTTGAGTGCTGACTACTTTGGATGACCCCAGTCAATCTGAAGGGATAATGAGCGTTATGAATATTAAAAAAATAAATTTAACCTCTTGACGACCGGCTATAGCCGAATGACGGCTACAGCGCAGTAGCTTAATTTTGGGAGGGCATACAATGACGTCCTCCCAGAATTGGGCACGCACACGGGGCTGTCCGTGCTCACCGGGTTCATGGGACCCGTGGGTCATGGATCGCGGTAAAGAGCCAATGACACCAGCCCTTTACCACGTGATTGCTCCGTCCAATGAAGGCGCTATCAATGTAAACAAACCAGCGTGTCCAGTTCACCGATCGTGTGAGCAGCGGAGGAGGAGCTGCAGCATGAGGCTGCTGCAAGTATTCTCCTAGTGCCAACCCCAATCTGTGCCCAGCAGTGCCCTAATCTGTGCCATTAGTGCCTCAATCGGTGCCATATCAGTGCTCATTCATGCCATATCATTGTGTAATTTATGTCCCTAGAACGCCTGATGGTGCTCCCTACATGTTGGGCCTCTCTTTGTGGCCAGGCTGGGTAAAAGTCACACAGCTGGTATAGCCATACTCAGGAGGAGTAGTAGAATGTATTTTAGGGGGTGATTTGTGGTATGCGTATGCTATGTGAGAGAAATAACCCGTTAATATGACAACTTCGTGAAAAAAAAAAAAAAAAAAAAAATCTTCATTTTGCTAAGAATTGTGTGAAAAAATGACAATGTGAAAAAACTTGCCATGCCTCTTACTAAATACCTTGGAATGTCTACTTTTCAAAAAAGGGTAATTTGAGGGGGGGTATTTGTACTTTCCTGGCTTGTTAGGACCTCAAGAAATGAGATAGGCCGTCAGTACATCAGGCTTGGTCAATTTTCAATGATTGCCACCATAACTTGTAGACTCTATAACCTTCACACAGACCAAATAATATACACTCATTTGGGTTATTTTTAATTTTTTGTTGGCCAAAAAAATTACTAAATTTGCTCAATTTTATAACAGAAACAAAGAAAAATGCATTTTTTTTTACAAAATTTTTGGTCTTTTTTTATTTATAGCTCAAACAATAAAACTCCTAGTAGTGATTAAATACCACAAAAAGAAAGCTCTATTTGTGTGCAAAAAGGACGCAAATTTCATATGGGTATGACTGAGTAATTGTCATTCAAAATGTGAGAGCACAGAGCCCCGGTTCACATAGGTGTAATGCGGGAACCCTGAAAATCGTCTGCGGGCTCCCACATCGCACTTGACTCGCACGGCAGTTCACACTGCCCTATGCGAACTGAAGGGAGGTGTCAATACATTGTTAACGACACCCCCTTTTCAGCTCGCATATCGCAGTGCGAAATGCAAACTCGCAGAGGAACTGGATTGCATGAGTATGAAAACCCACGTGATCCAATTCTAGTGCGGACCAAAAAAAAAGGGTCCTGTGCGAGTTTGGTCCGAATGCAATATCAGCCATACAATCTAAATGGCTGAAATCGCATCGCACATCGGATGTGATTTGAACTGCAGTGTGGTGCAAATCACATGAGATCTTGCAGAGCGCACTGGTGTGAACCAGGGCTCCAAGCTGAAAATTGGTCTGGTTATTAAAGGGGTTTAAGTGCCCAGTGGGCAAGTGGTTAAAGGCCAAAACATTTTTTTTAAATTAGGAAGGATAAAAACAGGTTAGGTTTTTTTTTTTGCCGTCTGTCTCCCTTTAGGAAGATGTCCCTTTACTTCCTCTATTTGGGGATACAATAGGATGCAAAAAGATAAACCACTTCAGCCCCGGAAGGATTTGCCCCCTTAATGACCAGGCCATTTTTGCGATACGACACTGCGTCGCTTTAACTGACAATTGTGTGGTCGTGCGATGCTGCACCCAAACATAATTTACGTCCTTTTTTTCCCACAAGTAGAGCTTTCTTTTGGTGTTATTTGATCACCTCTGCGGTTTTTATTTTATTTTGCGTTATAAATAAAGAGCAACAATTTTGAAAAAAAATAATAAAAATGTTTACTTTTTGCTATAATATCCAAAAAAAAAAAAAAAAAAAATTGATAAATAAATGTTTCTACTTACCATAAAATCCCTTTCTCTGAGTTCATTGACGGACACAGCAGCTCCATAGACCATTGGGTTATGCTGCCCTCTTCAGGAGTGGACTAGTCAGAACATGCAGTTCAACAAAAAGCACACACAGCCCCTTCCCAGGGGGCAGTCCTCACTGGTAGTAACCCTCCACCCTGCAACAGCTAGCTCAGTTCGTAACAAGCAGTACAAACTTGAACAGGAGGGGTGGGTGCTGTGTCCGTCAATGAACTAAGAGAAAGGGATTTTACGGCAAGTAGAAAAAAAAATCCAGTTTTCTCTTTCGTTCACTGACGGACACAGCAGCTCCATAGACCAGTGGGATATCCCAAAGCAGTGTCAAAACAAGGGGTGGGTAACGAAACAACAAAACTTCACCCAACAGAACACTCTGTGAGGAATCAGAAAATATGTCTCACACGGCCGCTTGTAAAACCTTGCAGCCAAATGCAGCACCCAAGGATGCCAAAACATCAACTTTGTGAAATTTTGAAAAGGTGTGCACGGAGGACCAAAAGTAGCCGCCTTGCACACTTGAGACACAGACGCCTGATGTCGGAAAGCCCAGCAAGTGCTAATGGCCTGCATCCGACCTCCGAAAGAAGGCCGTGGTCGCCAGATACACCCACAGGGCCCGAAGAACATCCAGCATGTGCAGTCCTTCGGATGAGACGGGCGTGGGCAGAGCGAAGGAAGGACAATGTCCTCATTGATATGAAAAGACAACACCACCTTCGGCAGGAAGGAAGGTGAAGGGCGCAAAACCGCCTTATCCCTGTGTAGAACCAGATATGGAGACCTACAGGACAGGGCCGCCAACTCGGACACCCGCCGAGCAGATGTGAGCTACCAGGAAAGCCACTTTTTGCGAAAGCAACTGTAGTGATATCTCCCTGATATTCTCAAACGGCGGCTCCTGAAGCACAGAGAGGACCAGATTAAGGTCCTAGGGCGCCAGAGGTGACCGTACTTGGGGGGGGGGGGCGACATTTCGAACCCCCTGCATGAAGGTACGGATCAAAGACACGGGAAAAAGATTGCCAAGGCAGAAATATGATCCTTGATCATACTCAACGCCAACTTCTGGTTGAGACCCCTCTGTAGAAAAGCCAGAACCTGAGATTCCGAGAAAGATTGGGGATTCCACCCCCCATTCTCACACCAGGCGATGTAAGCCTTCCAGGTGCGGTGGTATATCTTCCGAGAAGTGGCCTTACGTGTCTTGAGCATGGTGGGGATCACTGAATCCGAGACACCTCGATCCCTCAACACCTGGGATTCAATAGCTAGGCAGTTAAAGCCAGAGAGGAAAAAGCAGGATGCAAGATGGGCCCCTGGGACAGTAGATCCTCGCGAAGCAGGAGTTGCCAGGGGACTTCCACCACCATCCGAAACACGTCAGCATATCAAGGGCAGTCTGGAGCTCGGAGAATGGTCGGTATGCCCTCTGCTTCTATTCTGCACAGGAGGCAGGGAAGCAATTTGAGAGGGGGAAAGGCATAGATGAGCCGATACCAAGCCCACGGAGCCACCAGAGCATCTGCCGCGTCCCCCAAGGGATCCCTTGTCCTGTTCACGAAGGTCTGCACCTTCCGATTGAGATGAGACGCTAACAGGTCCACGTCTGGCATGCCCCACCGCAGACAAATCGGATGGAACACATCCGGGTGCAAGGACCACTCTCCTTGGTCCAAGCCCTGACGACTGAGGTAGTCCGCCTGCCAGTTTTCTACGCCCAGAATGTGCACGGCGGAGATTTCCGGCACGTGGAGTTCTGCCCACCGCAGAATGTGAGCCACCTCCAAGGCCACAGCCGAGCTTCTTGTCCCGCCCCTGGTGATTCACATATGCCACTGCCGTGGCATTGACTGACTGGATCCGGACAGGGCACCCATGCAGCCTCCACATCCAGTGGAAGAGGCAGCACCTCATGGCCCGAAGTTCCAGGACATTGATCAGGAGACGAGACTTCTCTGGGGACCAGCGGCCCTTGGCTGACAACAACCCCAGGACTCGCCCCCAGCCGGTCAGGCTGGCATCCGTTGTAACCACCGTCCAATGAAGGGGGAGGAACGACTTCCCCAGCCGCAGGGCTGGAGCCCGCAGCCAACAGAGCAGTGAAAGCCTGGTCTACCGGTCCATCTGATCAACCGATCCAGGGACGATGGGGACTTGTCCCACTTCAGAAGAACCTCCCGCTGCATAGCACGGGTGTGACACTGGGTGTACGGAACCGCCTCAAAGGTGGATAGCATGAGCCCAAGAACCCGCATCCAAAAGCGTAGGGAGGACCATTTCTGGGACAGCAGGGACTGGACCACCAACTGAAGCATCTGTAGCTTGGTTGGCGGAAGGAAGACCTTCGTCTGGGCTGCATCTAGGATCAGACCCAGATACTTCAAACGGTGTGATGGAGTCAGCATCGATTTTGGGAGATTTATCACCCAGCCGAATTCCTACAGAGCGCGCATGGTGATCATCACATTGTCGCGGTACGCCACCACCAAGATGCCCCTCTGCCTCAATAGTGCCAGAACCGGGGCCAATAGCTTGGTGAAGACCCGAGGCGTAGAGGCCAAGCCAAACGGGAGAGCCACAAACTGATAGTGATGCTCCCCAACCGCAAAGCGCAAGAAGCGCTGGTGCTGAGCGCATATGGGAATATGCAGGTACGCATCTTTGATGTCGAGGGAAGCCAGGAAATCGCCCTGGTGCAGTGCCGCCACCACAGAGCAGACAGATTCCATCCTGAATTTTCATACATGTACAAAGCAGTTGAGGGCCTTTAGGTCCAGGATCGGCCGTACCCCATTCTTCTTTGGAACCATAAACAGGTTGGAGTAAAACCCCCGGAAACGTTCTGAGGCTGGAACAGCAACCACTATCCCTTGACGAAGCAGGTCCTGCAACCGTCCCCAGCAGGGCCTGCAGCCTGCCCAGGAGGAGCCGCATATTTGAGGCAAAGAACCTGTCTGGAGGACGGGAACGAAATTCTATTTTGTACCCTGACAAAATCACCTTGTGCACCCAGCGGTCCGAAGTGTGGGAAGTCCACCGGTCCGCAAACCCCAGGAGACGTCCCCCCACCCGAAGGACGGAGGGGGGGGCAACCCTTCATGCTGAGGACGACTTGTCCTCTGGCTTGTCACCCATACGCTGCCAGGGGTGCTTCTGTCCACCCGCGGGAGGCTTGGCGGGCTGGGAGCCCTTGCCCAACGAGTGGGACGTACGAAAAAGCCTCTTCTGGGCCGAAAAGGAGGGGCCCGGCCTACGACGGGACTCCTTACTCCTCCTAGTCTTCGGAGGAAAGGTGCTCTTCCCACCGGTGAGATCCCTTATGATCTCATCCAGGGTGGCTCCACCCTGAAAAGGCAAGTCCGCCAGGGCCTTCTTGTCTGGTCCGCCGACCAAAACGCCAGCCAGAGCAACCGCCTGACAACCACAGAGAGGTCGGACAATTTGGATAACAGGGGGCCGTATCCAGGGCTGGGTCACACAGATACTTAAGCCCTTGGTCAAGATTGTCAGCGAGCTTCACACATTCAGGAGGAACCTTTGCATTGCTCAATTCGTGGTGCAATAGCTTTGCCCATTCTGTGAGCGTTTGCGACATCAGAGCAGAAGCCAACACAGGCCGCATAGCTGACCCCGGCAGAACAAACATAGATCTGACGACAGCCTCAGCTTTTCTATAAGCCGGGTCCTTAAAGGACGGTGTGCCTTCCATCGGAATCGTGGTCGCCTTATTCAGGCGAGACACTGGGGGATCAACCACGGGGGGGTAGTAACACCCATTTCTTTACCAGGCTGTCCTCAAAAGGATAGCGCACAGAGAATCGTTTTGGTATGGGGAAGGAACTCTGAGGCCGTTCCCATTCTATGTAGACAAACCTATCGAAATAGGGCAAATAGGGGAAAACCTTAGCCACACGGGCCGGTTTATGTGACCCAAAGGGAACGGTCACCTCCTGTGAAGCTGCAGCTGCCTCTTCCAGCTTCAGAGTATCGTGCATCGCTGTAATCAGGGCGCCTACTAGTGCCTTCTCATGCACAGCAGTGGCCGCGAATAATCCTCCTCGCAATCAGAAGAATCCAGGGCCTCGCCATCCGACAGCTCAAGGGGGGTCCCCGACATGGTGGAGCCCCTGTCAGGGTTCGAGTGCTCACCGGAGGGGGGGTAGGGGGCCGCTTTTTTACCACCTCACACCCATATGCTATCTCTACCCGGGAGATAAAGGACTCCAGGACCACCGTCAAAGCGTCAAGGGGGACCGCGGTCCCCGAGGCAGTGGCCGCAACCACGGAGAGGTCTGGTGGGGAAGCACCCGCATCGGCTGCTATTGTGTCACCCACCCTGGTAACACGCCACCTAAACTGAGGCCTAGGTACCAGGTAGGCCAGCCACCCACACCCCAAAACGCTGCGCAGGCTTCCTGCAGGAGGGTAACCCCAGGAGGACTCACCTGCTCCACACGTGCTGCTGTGTCTCTGTGCCTTGCTAGGGGGAGAAACGGCGGTTTGCGATAACGAGCCACCTTGTCGCCGTCAAACACCGGTCGGCAAGTGGTTAAATGTCCACTGATTACTGTATAAATGTCATTGGCAGTGAAGGGGTTAACCTGCAGGGGACAGTGAAGGGGTTAACAGTGTTCCCTAGGCGTGTTCTAACTGAGGGGGATGGGCTGTTATGGGCATAAGAGATCTAACTGATCCCAGTGACAGGGATCAGTAGATCTCCTATGTCTCCACTCTTTGGCTCTGGCAGCTCATCGTGGCTCGCAGGCAGACATCGGGTCTGCCCGAGCCACAGGCACACTCACCCGAAGTGCGGCCGGCGTGCGCCGGCGCCCCCTAGCTGCCACTGCGCGAATCGCCATTTATGGCGATTCGCGGGACGCGTCCACACTGCCGCAGTAAATATACTGCGCACGGTGTGGAACCAGTTAAGTGTGCTATAGGCATTTACCAGCAGTTGGACATATACTATTCTAATAAGCCAACACAAAACTCCACATAGTTTCATTGTAAGAGCATGCATAGAGAACTGTACAGCTGCTTTTATTACAGGGAAACCACAGTCCAAATCAGTGATAGGGAATTTTGGGTTTGGCAGCTACCTGCAAATGCAAGTTCCATTTTTCTGGTACAATCATTTTTATTGTAATAAGCATAACATTTTGACAAAAATTTATCCACGCAGGGGTACAGCCCAATGGACATAGCATGAAGGTGTGGGCTGGGGAAGTCCGATCAAAGAATTATTATAAATAATAACTGTCCACTGGGCGGCCTAGTGGGATAAGCCAAAGGTCCATAAGGCCTCGTACACACAGGCGTTTTTTACAGCCATGTTTTTTAGCGTTTTTTACAGCTTTCTATGTTGTTCAATGGCCTCTTAAAAACACCAACGTTTTTGAGCTGTAGATGTCATCGGTGTTAGCGAGCTGAAAGTAGAACCCACGGCCAGCGCGTTCCAAGGCTGTAACGTTTTGGGGGTTTGATGCCGCAAAACGCTCACTAACGCCGTACCGACGTTAACCGGCGTTTTTGACGCCGAGGTTTTCAGGTTAAAAAATAGCAGAGGAATGTTTTCTTTTTTAAAAATGCCTATTGACGCCAACGCTCACTAACGCACATTAACGGCGATGAAAAACGCAAAAAAAAAATGCAGATTTTTCCCTGACGTCGGACCCGACATTTTGCTTATTTTTTTTTTCATACGCCTGGGTGTATGAGGTCTAATGGTCACTAAGGGCCATCTAACAGGGGCCCAGGTTGCAGATGCACTGGTTTACAGCAGAGGGTAATGCGTGTACCGATCTATAGTACACCCCCGGCATAGGTTAGGGTGAGCCACCGGTAGAGAGGTAAAAAAAAAAAAAAAAAGGGAACTTAGGAATCCAGCAATAGTGGCCGCCTGCCAACAAAAGATGGGCCCCAAGTCCAAGGACTCAGGCTCACCCTAGAGCAGAAGAGACTGAGGGCGGCTATGATTACGGTCTCCGCTGCGAGACCGACAGACAGAAATGATCGAGAAGGGGAATGTAGCAAATTTGTTTTTAGGAGAGACCAAGGCTGCTGGGACGCAAGGTGGGAGGGGCATAGGACCACCAAGGTGACCATACTTTGAGAAATTTGGAGTGGGAATCATTAAGAATACTTGACATTTTCTCATTAATCATAAGATGCACCATAGCAAACGAAATAGAGGCTGTCTTCTGGCTACTACCTGCTTAGCAGCTATAAACAAATAAGAAACCAGTTTTTGTTCGTAGGAGAACAAGCCCTGAATTGGGCAGTGCAACAAGGCGGTTTTGGAGTCCCTATGTATGGGTATGTGGAATAAGGAGTGTAGGAGGCCAAACACCCTGGACCAGAACCCTGTGAGGGGGGGGAGACAGGACCAACAGATGTGTACTACATCCCCTCATTGGCCACACCTTCTGAAGCACCGGTCGCCATCCGGGCCGGGACCCAGTACCATCGTAAAATAACTTTGTACGCAGCTTCCAGAGTAGCCGTGTTGAAGGAGCATTTAGTCATGAAGGACCAGGCCTTGTTCCAATCCTCTGGATCAATAGAGATCTCCAGGTCCTGTTCCCAGTGTAACTTATACGACGCAGCCGCAGGAGAGTCTATAGCTTTTAAAGAAGAGTAAAACATTGAGATAGCACCATGGAGGCAAGGTGTTCAAAAAAAATGTTTTTTTTGGAAAGGATAAGAAAAATTACGCCTCAACTAAGCCACATTTCCAGTTTAATCCAAGACCATCTATATGAATGACAGAAGTGAACAATATATGTGGTTATAGAAGATAAAGGACAGATGGCAAACCACTGGCCTAATGTTTAGGTCTCATGCACACAGGATGTTTTTTGACTGTTTTACAGCAGCTGTTTTTAGCTGCAGACATTTTTTTCTACAGTCAATAAACCCTCCATCATGTTATCCTATATGTTCATGCACACATAGGCTGTTATCAACTGTTTTTAGCAGTGACGTTTTTGAGCTGTAAAAAAAACCCAAGATGAGAGGGTCCTGAGAGACATTTTTCAGCTGTAAAAACGTTCAATTGCTCAAAAGCGTTGATCCCCAACATTTTTGGACACTTTAGATCAATTGGAAAAAAAAAACCTGGCCCTTTAAAAATGCGAAAAAAACATGAAAAACCGTGCACAAACGCTGGTAATATAAAGCTGGTAACAGCTGAAAAAAATCACTGATAAGCTACTGATGTTTTTTGGACGTTTTTTTAACCAGTTAACAACCGCCCTATAGACAAATGACGTCTACAGGGTGGTTGCTTAATTCTGGGAGGACGTCTATTGACGTCCTCCCAGAATCACGCTTCCCGCGCGCCCCCTGGGGCGCGCACACGGGAACATCCGTGACCGTCCTCCTGCAGTTATCTGCAGGAGGGTCTTAATTCGTTGGTGGGACATCTGCAGTAAACAGATATCCCGCCAACAATTGACCAATTTTTTTGCAGGTTTTTTGTAGTCATCGAATAGTCACTAAAAAAAGTCGACAATGGTCGAAATATAATGGTCGCAAACACGTGCCAAAAAGTACAAAAAAAGCGTAAAAATTTCCCGGTCCAAAAAAAAAAGGTTAACTAGATTTCACAGGTTTTTACAACCCCTAGTTGCGAAAACTCGT
>BLSH010148152.1:1325258-1338672 GCA_018402905.1 Glandirana rugosa
CATGTTATACTTACCTGCACTGTGCAGGTGGTTTTGCACAGAGCAGCCCTGATCCTCCTCTTCTCAGTTCCCCTGACGGCTATCCTGGCTCCTCCCCCTGCTGCATTAAAGTGGATGTAAACCCACCAGCCACCCAGTATAAACTAATGACACAGTATTAATGTATATATACATGCAAGCCTCCTGCATCTATCCCCACCTTTCAAATGTCCTTCCTGTAAGCACTAGCAGCTCTGTAAAATCAGAGGGTGTCTGTGTTTGCTGGAGTTTGATGGGTGGAATTGTGATGTCACAAGCCTCCCCACCCACCTCTATACTGAGACATTGAGGAGGGAGGGAGGGGGGCGTGTAAAACTTTCTCTGCTGTGTGAAGGAGATAAGCAAATTGCTTGTCACTCACAGAGCAAGGGGCGGAACGACTGTGTATTTCCCTGTTAGTCTGACTTTCTCTTCCTGAAAAAAGAGAAGCTCATTACTCACAGTTGGATTAACTCTTTGTGGCCAGACTGGGCACAGATGAAATAACATGCTATACTCTACCAGGCAGAATTATTAATTCATTTTTTTTTTCGGGTTTACATCCACTTTAAGGTTAAAAAAAAACTTCTGCTTTTAGAACCACTTTAAGGAACCTGCAGCAGCTAGTATGGAGCAACCATTTATTAGCTAACAATTGTTAAGACAAGAGCAGACAAAATCACTAAGATTTCAGCAGTCAGGCCAAATGAGATCCAGTGGATAAATAGCTAGAGAAAAAATGATTGCATTTTTAACAATAGAAATAATGCAGTCTTTAGTAGCTCTAAACACAGCTGGCTATCATGTATTACTGCACACCACTGCTTTGTGCTTGGTTGGTAGGCATAACAAAGCCCAACAGCTAAGAATTTGTTTAAAGGGAATAAGCATCAAGGCTCTCTGTGCTCATTACTTTTCAGCACCAACTTTAAGGGAATGGATCAAATGTTAAAGCAGTTGTATCCCCTAGAAAAGTAAAAAATAAAATAAAAAACCACCTGCAAGGCAAAGGCATAATGAGCTAGTATGCACAGCATACTAGCTCATTATAAAGTACTTACCTCAGAACGAAGCTCTGACAGGTCCCCCCGGTCCCCGAGTGAGTGGTCAGAGCCACGAGACGTCACTCCCACGCATGCGTGGGAACCCGTCTTTCCGGTTCACCGGGCCATCACTGCTCATGCGCCTGCTGACATCAGCGGCGCTTGCAGTGAGTATATCTCCTAAGCCGTACAGGTTTAGGAGATATTCTTTTTACCTACAGGTAAGCCTCATTATAGGCTTACCTCTAGGTAAAAAATTACTTTTTATGGGATACAACCTCTTTAAGAGAATTAACATTAGCAAAATGAACATATGTGGATTGCTATGCAGAGTATAATACACACCTCCAGCTCCTCTATTGTAGTATTTTCCTCATGGACTTTCAGGTCATTCTGTGTATCTTCTTCTGTCTGTTCTTGACCAGCTACAATCTCATTGAGATACTGCTGATCGATCTTATCCAAAGCAGCCTTCAAGTCATTTCGTAAGCCCTAACAGACAAGATCCACACAAAAGAAAGATGTTAGGCATTGCTCAGAAATATCCATTTAAAGGAGTTTAGTGCTGAATGCCAAGGTGCTAAACGGATAGTAAACAGTGAGAAAACAGCACCCTCTGGAGTTTACAGCACACATGTAGAAGAGATTAGCCAAACAAACTGTCAGTGTGCATAAATCACAGGAACCCAGAGGTGCTTCCATACAATTATAGCAATTCCCACCACAAAAGTTAGGGCATTTACCAGTATGACGTACCCCTTCTCACCTCCTGAGCTTCTCTGCAGGAAACTGCTGATCATAGTCATTGCCCAAAAAAAAGGGGGGAAAGAACTAAAAACGGAAGTAATTTTTTATGCATATATACCAGAATTGCTTCATTAGGTTAAAAGTGCATTTGTTCATGTACAAAATGAACCTCAGTTGAGGCTAGTAGTTGCATCCAACTAATGATTTGGATATGCCTGCCAGAACTGGGTGGCGCAAAATTGATTTTAGAAGCAGATATATGCCCTCCAGAATTCCAAAACACACTACCTGTAAGTGTATTAGCAGAACATTTATAGTGCTTGGGACAAATGCTGTGCCAAGCATTTCTATGGTCCTGTCACACAGACTGACAAGAAGCATCTATTCCTCTAGAGCAGGGGTCTCCAAACATTCTAAACAAAAGGGCTGGTTTATTGTCCTTCAGACCTAGGAGGGCTGAACTGTGGCCAGCGGGAGTGGAAATTTTCCTGGCATCAGTGGAAGTAAACATTTGGTATTAGGGGGAGGAATAGTGCCCTATCGTTGGTATCATAGGGAGGAATAGTGCCCCATTAGTGGTATCAGTGGGAGAAATGGTGCTCCATTATCGTGTCGGATGGCAGAATAGGGTCTCATATCAGTGGAAAGAATAGTGCCCTAAGGGCCAGATAAAGGCAAGCAAGGGGCCGCATCTGGCCCTCGGGCCACAGTTTGGAGACCACTGATCTAGTGAGACATAACCATAAGCTTTTGCACCTCAAATTTCATTGCTGCTTGCGATTTTGTTTAACAGAAGTCTATGCAAGTCACAATGAAATAGGAAAAAAGTAGTTCAGGAACCTTTTTCAGAGTCGCTGTGACATGAGTCACAGCAATTTGAACGGTTCCATTGTCGTCAATGGGGTGTGACTTGTCAAGCGATTTGCAACTGTCAAATCGCACCAGTATGAACGAGAGCTAAAGATCACACTCATACTATGTTGCTGAAACATAAGTTATACTTGAATCCAATTTTGTCTATAACTGTAGAAATTTAAGCTGCTCCAGCTTCCCCATAGTTGGTTTCTTATCATCTAATAGCCCTTTTAATATTATACTTTGATCAAAGAGTTTCCATTTTTAAATAAAATTTGACTTTAAAGGAAACCTGTAATACAAAAATGAAGGGGCTGACATCCCTGACTACTCTTTCTGAAAATGCCAGTTGTGAGGTTGTTCCAACAACTCCATTACTTTCTAGTGCTTCAAAATGGTATATGATGGCTGATCGGGAAATGTGATCAAGGTCAGTAACTCAGAGCACTGAACACAGGGATAGCCAGGCTACTAGTATTGCTAGAGGTAAGTTACAGCTCCTGCATTTTTCTTATCTACAGTTATTTAAAATTCAAACATGTTTCCAAAAACTAATGACAATTTGGTGAATGGAGAGAACATGGGGATTTTGATTGGACATCCTTATTTTAGGTCTCAGTCTTGGTCTTATTAATTTAGCGATCATCTTAAAGTTAAAGATCTAATTTCCGAAAAATTTTAGTCCTCCTAAAATGCAAATACAAAAATGTCTGCTCTACCTAAAGCCCCTCAACCCCAAGCTGCTGTACAAATATATCTGAATGCTATTAAAAAAAACACACACACATTATATAAAACATACAGGGCTACTCAAAAATTAAACATATAAAAAGGAATAATTCAGACTATAATGCATACAATAAAAAAGGAGTGCATTAACCACTTGCCCTCCGGAAGATTTACCCCCATTCATGACCAGGCCATTTTTTGTGATACGGCACTGCGTTCATTACTTGACAACAGACAATTGCGCAGTCATGTGACGCTGTACCCAAATAAAATTTCTGTCCTTTTTTCCCACAAAAAGTTTCACCTCTTCGTTTTTTATTTTTTGCGCGATCAAAAAAAAAAAAAGACTGACAATTTTGGAAAAAAAAAAAAAATTTTTTACATTCTGCTTTAAAACATAACATAAGATGTAAAATTCTAATTTCTTCATGAATTTAGCCCAATATGTATTCTGCTACATATTTTTGGTAAAAGAAATCCCAATTAGCGTATATTGATTGGTTTGGGCAAAAGTTATAGCAGCTACAAGACTATGGGATATTTTTATTTATTTATTTTTACTAGTAATGGGGCGCTCAGTGACTTATAGCGGTACTGCGATATTGCAGCGGACAAAATCAGACACCTGACACTTTTTGGGGACCAGTGACACTAAGTGCTAAAAAATATGCACGGTCACTGTACTAATGACACTGGCTGGGAAGGGGTTAACATCAGGGGCGACCAAAGGGTTAAATGTGTGCCTAGCCTGTGCTTTCTTACTGTGGGGGGGGGGGGTGCCTTGACTAGGAGAAGGCATTGATCCATGTTCCAGTGTTGCAGGAACACAGGATCAATACCTTCCCTTATGACAGAACGGCAATCTGCCTTGTTTATGTAGCGCCCCCATAGTTATAGGTGCGTTTTGTAGTGAGTTTTTGCTAGGAGAGGCAAAATTTAGAGAAGTCGAGTGGACGTGTGGAAGATTTAGCAGAGGTGCTGTGGAGGCCTCTACCTGGGAGGGAGCCCCCAGTCTGGGGGAGGTTGACTGAGGCCTGGAGACTCGGGTGCAGTCAGGAGTGGAGTTGATTCCTGAAGCAGCACAACGGAGTAGCAGAACAGCAGAGGAGCTACTGAGGACACATTAAAGTGTCCACTGGAGTCGGTGAGTGACAGACCCTGGGAGCTAGAAGAGAAAATCTGCAGCAGGCTGGGAGAGGAATATTAGACAGTCTGTGGAAGCCTTGGGAGCCAGTCAGGGGAAAGAGTGTCACTGTGAAGAAAGCAGGTCGGTGGGACCCGGAAGAAGGATGGGCTGGGAGTTGAAGTCCATCAAAGGCGCGGGGCTAGCACGAACGTACTAAGCTACACTTTGAGGGGTCCAAGACCCTGGCCTGTAACGGGTGGTCCGGAGGCTCTGCTGAGAGTTTGCAGGCCTTACCATGTGCTAGCTGCGGTGAAGAAAAAGGAGTTATGTGAGCCTGATAAATTTCCCTTCAGGTCAGGAACTAAGTGATGTGCTGAAGAGAAGTGAAGGCGCAATATTCTGCAAGTGATGTGCTGGAGAGAAGTGAAGGAGTAATAGTCTGCAGAAGAGATGTGCTGGAGGAAGTAGAGAGTATATACGGTCGTGTATATAGGAGGTCATGTAACCAAATTCTTTGGGCATCCCACAGTCACCCCTTTTACCCATCCAAGTCAAATCCCCTAAATAAAACAAACAAAAACAAGAGCCGGTCTGTTCAGTGACTTCGGATGTGAGATATGGTGGGATTGAGGGCAGCTATAAGGTGAACCACAAATATCAGCCACTCCCACGGAGCACATGGCTACATTTACATAGGCAGGTTGCCGCTCTGCCTGTGTACTGTCTAATTGGCGGGTGCTGGAAGATATCGAGTCTGCGGTACCCGCCGCTGGGCCCCGCTGTGTGTGATCACAGCGGGAGCAGTTTGCAAGCGGAGCGTGCACCCCAGACCCATAAGTGTCAGATCACATACTTTCACAGTATATGTACAGTGGACGGTCTGCAAGGGGTTAAAAATGGTTGTAAACCCTTATATATACCCAGTGACGTGACTGGCCTCAGGTGATAAACAGAGAACAAATCTTCCTTCATAGGTCATACCCGTTTATATGCAGTCTTTTCTTCTCTACATCTGTTCAAATCCAAGAATTTATAAATATTGTCTGAGCTGTCAGAAAGTGGGCGGAGAGCAGAAGTTACACTCTGCAGAGCTCATTGGACAAAAGGGACACCTCCCCCTTTACACAGCACACAGGAACAGAGCTGAGGCTGTTAAAATTGTGTGCTGGAGCTCCCTCTCCTGACACCTTTTCTCTCTTGGTGTCTGGAAAACTTGTCAGAAGTGATTCATGCTGATAGAGGAATGAAGCAGCAGATAGAAATAACACTTAGCTCTGTGGATTGAGACAAGTACACACTATAGAGGGATATGCTTTGTTCATGTTTCATATCTGAGGTTTACAACCACTTTAAAATCAACAAATCAATGAATTTAAGAAAAAAAATCAAAATAATGTAGAACAAAAAATGCTGTGCAAATCAATAAACGTGCATCACATCAATACATCATTAGTTCATATAATAATTAAATAACTCAATAATCCTGGAAGTGCTGGTCTGAAACATTATATATGCATGTGAGTACACTGTAAAAAAAAAAAAAAAAACACAGTACCTTGTTCACTTCTGGAGCAAGAATTTCTATCTTCCTCAAGCGCTGGAAGCTATCATAATCAGTTTCCCCAAAAAGTCGAATTGGTTCACCTCTTTCTCGTAGTCTACGTATCACCTAGAATGGGAAAACATATTACGTATTACTTCAAGCGAGCTTTACGTAAAATAATTCTAATAACTAGACACAAAGGCTGAAGGAACACATGGTATGGATTTTTATCTTTTTGAAAAAAAAAAAAAAATCAAAACCAAATTTAAAAAAAAAAAAAATCAGGTTCACCAACCCAAGACAAAATGGATTACAAAACAGATGTTGAGTTGCTCAGCACATAGAATAATGAGGAGTACAGTGATACCTCGGTTCACAAACTTAATTTGTTCCACGACTCAGGTCGCGAACCGAATTGGTTGCGAAATTAGGCAAATTTGCCCATAGGGTTCAATGTATATCAGGTTAATCCGTTCTTAACTTTTTTTTGCTTTTGAACCACAAAAATATGAAACAAAGTACAGCACTTTCTTTTTACCACCATGCTTGCTTGCTGCACATTCTTGTCACCTTCATTACCATTCTGCACATTCTAGTCACCTTCATTACCGCTCTGCACATTCTTGACACCTTTATTACCGCTCTGCACTTTTTCAACAACATGCTTGCTCTTAACAGTCTTGTCAAGTTCATTACTGCTCCGCACTTTCTTCTTACCACCATGCCTGCTCTGAATTTTCTTTGGAGCCATACTGGATGTTTGATACAGTACAGTATGTGATAAAGAAGCACACAAAAAAAGCTTTGCAGCAAGTGTGCACAGGGATGTACAGTACAATATGTGCTGAAAAGCACACCAAAAAGTTTCTCAATACTGTAAGTGTATTCATAGTACACTTTTAGTGTCTCTCTGTGACTGCAATCTCACCTACAGGAAGTAGCGACCACGTGTCACAGCAAGGAAGATGTACGTGGCTCATGTCCGTGAACCGAAGTAGAGTTCGCATTCTGAAGCAAATTTTTGTGAACTCTTCTGTTCATGAACCGAGTCGGGGGTCGGGTGCAGCCGCGTTTATTGCAGTTAAGGGAACCCGGCAGTGTAGCATTACTGCTTCATGCCGGGCACCCTACTGTTCATGCGCAAGGCTCCGCTGCGCTCTGCTATTGGGCCGGCAGCCAGTAGCAAAGCGAGGAGGGAGCCGGTCTGCTGACGTCAGCGGCCACCGGCCAGAGCTCCAGGATGTGTGGAAAAGGACACCTGTCTAAAGACAGGTGCCCTCTTCCCCCTCCCGCCGAAAGGTGCCAAATGTGACACCTGAGGGGGGAAGGAATCCAACAAGTGGAAGTTGCACTTTTGGGTGGAACTCCGCTTTAAGTTGTGTCCTGCATTTTCAGAAAAACAACATCTGTACAATGAGAGTGAACTCCAGAATACATTTTTTAAAGAAAATGTCCCGACACACTTGTATTCTCTTTATCAGTCAGAAAAGCCCAACTTCAGCTTCTAACTTCAGCTTGTTCAATTAAGCTTTGACAAAAATAAACTGGAAGCTGATTGCATAGAAACCAATCAGCTTACAGTTTACTTTTGTCAAAGCTGAAGTTAGAAGCGGATTGGTTTCTATGCAGAGCTGCACCAGATTTTGCACTCTTTAGGTTTAGTAACTCAACCCCTAAGATCTGACTTTTTTAAACTCAGCCAACTGCCATCCTCCACATTAAAGAGGAACTAAACCTTCCTATCCTTTTCAGCCAACGAAGCTACCATCTTAGCCTCTGTTTGATCTATAACTGCCATGGTGCTGCTTGTGTGATCAGTTCTGCTAGCAGCGTTGCAGCTTGCTATGGGGGCATCTAGCGGGGGGGGGGGGGGGAGCGTCCAGGAGCGCTGGTAGGGGATCTGAGAGGAAAAGGCTCAGGGCTGCTCTGTGCAAAACCTTAGCACAGAGCAGCTAAAAGTACAACATATTTGTGTAATAAAAAAAGAAAAGCTGAACCTTTATAAAGTTATCAAGGCGTTTAATAATAAGCACAGAATGTGACCGTGATCCTTTTTCTTCACTTTGACTTTGGAAATGTGGCTTTTGCTGAACCAAGTCACCACAGAAAGAAAACCAACAATGCACAGGGCTAGCTGTGCGTTCAGGCACATTAAAGCTTCTTTGTCAAGAATAATGAGAACTGATAAATGCAGCCAAGACCAATAACTAAAGGTTTACCTTCACATTTCACAATATGGCAGTCCACAGTAACAAGGTAAATAAGCCACCTGCCTGCATACATAATACGTACAGTAAACAGTATGTCTACATATCATCTCTGCAATTTCATAGGCTTCTCAAAGCGTATGCCCAAGCACAAAAAAAAAAAAAAAAAAAAATCAGTACATCGCTGGAATAAATTAAAACTGAATTATCTGAAAAAATACTTTGCAGTTTAGGTAAGAGGCTGTTACATTGTCTGATAAGACTTGGACTCTTGCCCCCGATTCCTGCCCTCGAATTACCTCAGGGCCTGTCTACCGCCAAGAGCTCCCTGTAATTGTAGTAGGGCTTTGCTTGAGTCGGGACCCAGGATCCCTGGGCTCAAATATCCTCCAGGTGAGCTCCCCAACCCCAGGTGCTTGCAACAGTGGTTAGTTTGACTGGATTCCACTGGGCCCAGGGATGACCCAACGTCAACCTGTCCTGGCCAAGCCACCAATATAGTTAGGCCTTTACATCCACTGGGAGGGAGACCTTCCCGTCCAGTGATCCCTCTTCCTGTCCCAGGAGGAGAGCAGAAAGAACTGAAGTTCCCTGGAATGAAGCTGCGTCCAGGCCTGGCTGCAGCGTTGTCCACGTCTGCGCAGAGAACAAGCACCATTGTGCTGGAGTCCGGCCGCCGGAGGTGACTGCTGCCTAGGAAATGAGACCTGGCACCATCTTGGTCCACCCAGGAGTCCGGCGGCCGGAAAACGATGCCTCGCCAGTGCCTCATGGAGTGGAGTGACTAGAGTGAGGTTTGGAGCCTGTACAAGTGGAAGAAGCCCCGTGCCGCCCAGCATGAAACTCTGGCTTCACCTGCCAGCCCGTTCAACCCCAGGGCCCCACAGCCTGGATGGAAGGCAAGGGAGGGGGAGATATATCCACAGGAGTGCCAGGGACACTTCCGCTATGCCCCGGAAAAATTCTCATAGGGGAGAACCCCTGGAAGTGGGAGCCCCTGGAATGGTAAGACCCTAGCTGGACCCACAGCCCTCCCTGGCCTTGGCGTCTAGCACCCAGGGGGAGACCTCTCCGCTACAAACTTGAGGTCAAAAGTTAAAAAAAAAACAAAAAAAAACGTTTTGCTGCCAGGGAAAGACAATCAAGAACTGAGGTGCAGGGGGAAGGGAAGGGTTTTTAGACTCATTTGTTGATTGTGTTTCCTGTCAGTCATTTCTCAGGTGTGCCGTTCTGGAAGATGACTAGAGAAAAATTCAATGTTTTTCTAGGGTTAATACCCTTGCTTGTATCACTTTCTTTTTAAACAGGTTTTTTAGTATGCACAGTAAGTTTTGGGTACAATAAAAATTGGAAGTGAAAAGTATTTTTAGGTTAGTCACGGACAACAGTAAGAGTGGCACCTGAAAAGTTCCAGTTATGTTGATGTTCTCTTTTGGTGCACAATAATGATAATAATATATGCGTACATTAAATACAATTAACAGTTTAACTCTTTAACATCATCTCACCTATGTAACCTTCCACAGAAAGAGAGATGTATTTAGGTTAGCAGATTTTAACCTCTTAACTAGCACTGTTTTTGCTCATAAACTGGGTACATTAACAATTAAATAAACACTAGCTGTGTAAGCATGGAACTCTTATTTCAGCAATACATTTTAAACCTATCATTACTATAGGAAATAAAAATCACAGAAGTACTGGCAGCAAAGTGATTATATGAGGCCAAGTCCAAATAAAGCTCTCATGGGTGACTTGTAAAGCCAGTAGAGTGCTATTATATACTGCTTAAATTGAACTATAAAGTCTGTAATGAATTTGGATACCTACCCATTAAAAATGTAATCATTTCACTATTTTAGATGGAAAGGCCAATCAGTCCAACAGTTTAATATTTCACTGAATGTAACTGCCTTCAACACTGTGTTCAGCCCATATAAAGCTGCAAGAAATGGGCAAGAGACCTTGAAATGTTCAGATTCCAGTAGATGCTAAGTTATACAGACTGATGGTCTGCTTTTAGGAAACGCTTAAACTTATTAAGAGCGGAGGAGTTTTCTCCCTATGTCTTGGTAAATTCAATCAGATGACAAAGTAACCACACTGTTATTGTTGGAGAGCCTTCTAGCTCCAGAGTAGAACCACAATCAACGTACATGGAGAAATTGGTCTGCACATGCCAAGCTTAATCCCTTAAGGCAACACTGTGGATATGAATTTTCTTATTAAACATTCAAAGGTAAAACTTCAAGTATCAGGAATCTTTGCAAGTGGCCAAAAGTATATCACCCATGCCCCATCTATTTTTACCCACCCGAACTATACTGTTTAGATGCAGGTGGTTTAAAAGCCAATGCCAACTAAATAAGACTGCTGGTGAGAGTAAAATATAGACATCTGAATATAAAGAGATTTCATAAACTAGACATGCTTTTATTTTTAAGACTTGAATATTGTTATGCATGGAAGATAATTGGAGGAAAAAACTTCCCTAAAACTGAAATGCCCCATTATACAGTGTGTATGTACTGCTTTATTTATACCAACAGTTGCTCAGAAAATTACAAATTAATGAAAAGTTGGATTAGAAAGACATAGAAGAAAAACACACTAACAAGCCACTCTCCTGTCATGTATCAAGTTAAAGGAAAGTCTATTTTGTAAAATTAACTGAGAAAAAGTAAAATCTGAACAACAAATTTACAGCAATGCATACTGCTTTCACTCAGACAGATTTTGTCACACTGTTACATCCCATTAAAGATGGCAATTGCCAATCCCTTCCACCCATTTCTCTACTGTAATATGGCCTTACATTATCTGAAGTCTTGTGCTGCTTGTGACTATTCAGAGC
Source organism: Glandirana rugosa (assembly GCA_018402905.1). Taxonomy (NCBI): domain Eukaryota; kingdom Metazoa; phylum Chordata; class Amphibia; order Anura; family Ranidae; genus Glandirana; species Glandirana rugosa. The sequence continues at coordinate 1,336,381 of BLSH010148152.1, forward strand.
CAATTAGTGCTTTTTCATTTCAGCCTTGATTCTTAAAATCCCAAACAGGTTCTCCGGCAATAAAACAGAAAATTTACACCCTTATAATACTCATGGATACTTCCATACTATATGAAATGAACGCACAGGTGTTCGATTGAAGCCAAAATCTATTTTGTAAATGATGTGGTCTGGGATGTATAGGATTATAAAACAAATGTTTAATGTGCTGTTTTGTGCAGATGATAGGTGTGGACACTGTGTATGTATATGAATTAAGGTAGTCTGTGATGCAGTTATAATGCATGTATACATATATACACCTTACTGTCTACAGTGCTTAACATCTCCCTGCAAAGGCTAAAGGCAGCCCAGAGGGCATTCCAACTCCAACAAGCATTATGTAATGTTAAAGCAACAAATGATTTGTTCCCCTGATGGGGGATCCTCCCCTTTTCATGTCCCCCAATGGTGATTCTGGCCCCTGCTGAGTGACCCTAGAGCAAGCAGCGTGCAATGGGGGCAGCAAAGCAAGCTCGCTCCCAAGCCGCTGCTCTGTCTGTCCATTCACACACAGAGCCGTGGCTCTTCTCATTGGCTCAGCGGTTGTGATTGACAGCAGCGGGAGAGTCCCCAGAGAGCCGAGGCTCTCATGCACATCACTGGATCGTGATGGGGCTCAGGTAAGAATTAGTGGGGCTGCTGCACAGAGAAGATAGTTTACCTTCATGCATATGCATGAAGGTAAAAAAACCTGGAGCCTCGAAAGCCACTTCAATACATATCATGAAGTGTAATTTTAAATCCAAGCAGCGTAAAGCCTCGTACACACGGTCAAATTTTCGGACAACAGAACGTCCATTTTTTGTTGGATGCTTGTCTCATGTGGAAAGTAAAGAGCGTACTAACAATATGAAAACTTTCGTACGGGGGCACATGCGCGGCTTCGAGGAAGATGGCGGCTTAATCTCCTCGCTCCGCGCCGACGGAACTTCCCTATCCGGCTAGGACCAGAACAAAGAGCCCACAACATCACGAAAGGGGCCCCCCTCAGTCGCCCACACGCCAGGGATCCGGTGGTATGCTCCATACACCCCGGAGTCGCCGGGGAAAGCGTACTCAGAAGCTGGCCTACTCGGCAGGGAGAGGCAAAGGCAGAGGTAAGATGGCGCCTGAGCCCCCGGAGCCGGATGACGCCTCGAGGCACTCTGAGGATAGCCTGCAGCAATTCCCCTCTGCCTTTCATAGCCCCCAAGCCATAGACTCTGAGGCAATGCTGAACAAATTCCGCTCTATAGTGAGAGACGAAATTACAGCGGCCTCCCGCAAGCTTTCTGCAGATCTGGTCAGGGGTTTGAAGGAACTGGGCCATCGCACTAACCAGTTAGAACAAAGAATGGACCTGGCTACCACAGTATTAGAGGGGCATGAGGAGGAGGTGGACAAGTTACAGGCAGAATTAGCCTCCCTACATGAAAAACTAGAAGATGCAGAAAATAGGGCACGGAGGGACAATGTCAGGATCAGAGGGATCCCAGAGTCCATAACTGATCTGATGGGTACTGCTACAGCATTTTTTCAAGAACTTGCTCCTGAGATCCCGCCAGAAAGATTGGAATTTGATAGAATTCATAGATCCCTGGCCCCCAAACCTACGGAGGGCCCGCCTAGAGACGTTATTATTAAATTCCATTTTCACCGCACTAAGGAAAAGCTAATGCAGGCGGCTAGGGAGACCCAGGACTTGTCGTTCCAGGGAAATGCCCTGCAACTTTTTGCGGATCTTGCACCAGGCACAATTGTCAGAAGAAGAGCCCTGAAACCCTATCTACAGATATTGCAGTCTCAGGGGATCCGGTACAAGTGGGGATTTCCCTTTAAATTGTCTTTTACCTATCAGAGTCGCTCATATCATGCTTTCTCTCCCTCTGATATGAAACGTATTTTCCAGGATCTACAGTTCGACCTTCCTCCCTCACAGCTAAACAACGCACCCTTGGGGTCTCGTCCTAGGATGTCGCAGCCCACCCGAGAAATGTCGCAGCGGACGCAGTGGGGATCCCAGGCGCTCCAGACACTCCAGGCACAACGTTTTCAGGAGGTCCCAGATAAGGGACTATGACTATGCTAAGGATACATAGAGTGTGATCGTTGGTCTTCCCCCCACATTTCTACAGTACTGTTCTGATCTTCCCCCCTGTTCCTGCTGAAGCTGGCCAGCCATTACGCTGCAACAGATCTTGTAGGATCCTGCTCTGGGGTTCCCACGCAACAAATCGACACTCCCTCCTTCCAGCTTGACATCTAGGACCT
>BLSH010148152.1:1340159-1353177 GCA_018402905.1 Glandirana rugosa
TATGATGGTTTTGTCCCAGTACCAGGCTGGTACCGTGTGAATCTTAACATCGGCTATACTGGTTCCCCTCTTTTGAGGCGTAGCACGACAGGGACTATACATACTACTCCTCGCCCCATCATTCTCACTCTAGAATTGACCACATGTTCACGATGCGGAGTTTTCTCCCCTTGGTCATATCGGCTACAATTCTAAGTGTGCCATGGTCGGACCATGACCCTGTTTTGGTAGTATGCCGATCAATTTTGGAGAAACCTCATTCTTCCTCTTGGGTATTGAACGATTCTCTTTTATCTATTGAAGGCGTTCAGGGGGGCATCCGAAAGGCCACGGAGGAATATTTTCGGGAAAACACTGGCTCAGTCTCATCTCCGGTAACATTGTGGGAGGCCTTTAAAGCAGTTTTGAGGGGCCACATAATCCAGGTAGCTTCTAAACGCAAACGGGAAAGGCTCAGTCGTCAGAAAGAATTAGAGGCAAAAGTGGAACAAGCCTCGGACTTATTTAAAAAATCCCCCACACAAGCTAACAGAAAGACACTGGATCAGTTGAATACGGAACTGAACTTGTGTCTTACAGATGCAGCTGAGCGAACGTTGAGATGGTCCCGCCAGCGGTGGTATGCAAAGGCTAATAAGCCGAACCGAATGCTAGCCAACAGACTCCGTACGTTTGTACCAAAATTTACTCCCATCACGCTAAGAACCAGGCATAATATACTAACCAGTAATCCTGTAAAAATCCTGGACGAGTTTCGCTATCGTCTCACTAAATTATACTCACCCACGGTGGGGACGGACGACACAGCTATAGAATCTTTCTTGGATGGGTTGTCGCTCCCTGCACTGCGTGATACTCATATCTCCTTAATGGATAAGCCAATCCAAGTCTCCGAAGTTCTACAATGTATTAAAGAACTAAATGTAGGTAAGAGACCTGGCCCAGATGGCTATACGGTACTCTTTTAAAGAAAAATGGCAGACATTATAGCTCCTCACCTGACTACAATGTTCAACTCTATCCAACAAGGCAAAAATTTTACACCAGACATGATGTCAGCGAATGTGGTGATGCTCCCTAAACCTGATCGAGATCATTCCTCCTGGGCCAACTACAGGCCCATATCTTTAATTAATGTAGATCTGAAAATTCTAACAAAAATCTTAGCCCAGAGGCTAAATTCTTTTTTGCCCCGTTTAATTAAAAAAGATCAAGTAGGATTTGTGCCTCAGAGACAGGCAGGTGACGCTATTAGACGGATCATACAACTACAGCAAATAGCTTACAGTCGTGCTTTGGAATCAATGCTCCTATCTCTGGACGTGAACAAGGCATTTGATACCCTGTCTTGGCCTTACCTCATGGCAGTCCTCAGACGCTATGGATTTGGCACAGCTTTCCTTAAATGGATGTCAGCTCTATATAGCTCTCCCAGGGCTAAAGTACGGTATTGTGGCTTTGCTTCGGATATATTCCCTATTGCAAGGGGAACCAGGCAAGGGTGCCCACTCTCGCCTCTTCTTTTTATCTTAGCCCTGGAGCCCCTGGCGGAGGCTATCAGAGTACACCCTGATATTAAAGGTATTGATGTGGCGGGCTCTTCTCACAAGCTGACAATGTTTGCAGATGATATCTTATTGACACATTGCCGAACCTATTTCCTATATTAGACTCTTTTGCGACATTGTCGGGTTTGAGAGTAAACCCGTCCAAATCCAGAGCTTTATCTATCAATTTATCCCACCGGACCCTATAGCGTATAATGACCTCTATAAGGCAAATTTTGCACCCCTTTTCAAAAAACTGTCGGATTTGTTGGAGTCTTGGTCACATTTACCTCTCTCTTGGTTTGGAAGAATAGTGGCGATAAAGATGACTTATCTTCCAAAATTACTGTACGCTTTCAGAGTTCTCCCTGTCAAAGTTCCAGCCCACATACTGAGAATAAATCAGCGAAAAGTCTTGAAATTTATATGGGGTTCCACAAGGCCGCGTATAAATAAACAGATCCTGTATGCAAAGAAGATAAATGGTGGGCTCTCTGTGCCAAATTTACAGGCCTACTATACAGCAGCCAGCATAGCACCCCTGGCTCATTTACATGAGACATTTCAATTACCCCTGTGGGCTGCGATTGATATTGTGAACTCTGATCCCGTACCTCTTGCCTCCCTGATGTGGCTTCCCCCGAGACATCGCCCGACCTCACTAAGTCATTGTTTGGCCCATTCGCTGAATGTATGGGACTCTATTAAATATTCAGCGAACCTTATATCCCCTCATCTCCCCCTACTACGACTTATACCTTGCCCGTTGTTTCTTCCTGGTCTGGAAAGCCCTACACAGTTTTTGTGGTGGACGGCGAATGGCTTCACGGATGTCCATTCGCTGTTCACACCTACCAGGATAATGACCTTTGATGCCTTACGCTCTTCCCACGACATCCCTCTCCGTGAGCATTTCCGTTACATGCAGTTGCGGCAGTTTCTACAGCAATTAATTAAATCGCGTTGTACCCCATATACTTTAACACCTTTCGAAAGTATTTGTAGATCCAGGCCCCACGCCTCAGGACTGATATCGCTAATATACTCATCTATTATATCAGGGAAAAAGCCCCCAGTAGGGGCATATCACCACCAATGGGAAAGGGAATTGGGTGGGCAGCTTGATCCAGAGGACTGGCAAGCCATGACTCTTACCCTGTCAAAAACTTCTAGAAATGTACTATTTCTGGAAAATGCCTATAAAGTGTTGTATAGATGGTATTATACGCCGGCCAGACTTGCAAAATTTATCCCATCCCATTCCCCATTGTGTTTTAGGGGTTGCTCCCAAGAGGGGACGATGGCCCACATTTGGTGGACATGCCCTAGGGTACGTAGGCTATGGACTAGGATATATGCTCTTCTTCGAACTATGTTTCGGGTTAACATAAAACGGGATCCGTACGAAGCCCTATTGGGTAAAGCTATTGTAGAATTACTTCGCCCAGAGCGTCAGTTAGCACAACATCTTTTCACTGCCACTAAGTTAACTATAGCGAGGGCCTGGAAATCCCCTCTGCTTAGCTTCGAGGCGGTAAAGAACCGTATGAATGACATCATGATTAATGAAAAGTTGACAGCTATCCTTTCGGACACCCATGATAAGTTCCTCAAGATTTGGCACCCATGGACAACGCAGGTTATGCCCTCTAGGTTTGACTATACTTTGCTCCAGATCTGAACCCCCCCAGACCCGCGCCCTCTAACGGACCACTCTAATCTCACTTCATTACTACTACTTTAGCTCTCTCCTTTCTATCTTCTATTTTTCTTTTCCTTTCTTTATCTCATTTCATTGTATTTATCTTTTCTTATTTCTTTTCCCTCTCCAGAAGGGTTGGTACAGATACCTAATAAAATCGTATTTCTGGTCTGTGGTGATGCTAGTTGAGAATTAAGAAAATGTTATATCTCCTGTGAACACACAGGACGTTTTCAGGGAAATATCTGGCATAGGTTCTAAGCAATATTGCTGTTAAGAGATATTTTGACTTGCTGTACCATGTACTGGGTTACCTATTGTACTATATGTATTCTATGTAACTTCTGGACAATTTCTTAATAAATCTATTGTAAAAGAAAACTTTCGTACGACCGAACTCAACGTCAGAAGTGACGTAAGGTTTTGACATGGACTTTCACTGTATTGTTCATTTAAGCACAAGAGACTCCATTTTGTTCACGCTGCTGCAATGTGTTCTGTGACCTTCACTTATCACACAGATACACTTTCTCCTAGAAGCTCTCTCTCTCTCTACTCCCCCCTCCCCTCTCTATGTTTTACTCTTGCAATTATTCTATTCGCTAGCTTTTTATAATACATTTCTATTTGTTAGTTTCTAATAACAATTCACACCACCCCTTTCTTATCTATGTATAAAATATCATGTAATAATAAATCTTGTCAGAACTAACTTTTATTTTTAGAGTCACAACTAGAAATTTCCTTAACAATAAGTGGCGAGTCATATCAGGAGTTGGCAGAGTCTCCAGAAGGAACCGCGCCTTGATCGGGATCATCGGGAACGCAGACCTCTAAATGTCGGCTAGGTAAGCTGTCCTTAAGCTTGCTATATTTTCTGCCTTTCCTATGTATCCTATCTGTCGGTTCCCAAGGAAACCAGACCAATCTCTGACCTATCTGGTTGGGTAACGTGTGTGTGTGTAAATGTGTTTGTTTCCCCCTTCACGGGTTGGACTGTGTGTGGATAGGGATAAACCTCTGCAGTTCCCAGCGTTGACTCCTTGTGGGCGGCCTGGGTCAGAGGTGCATGGTAGGGACAGATAAAACCAACAGAAAAGAGAAGAGACGAGGAGGGTCTCTTAGTGAGTGTTTTGTCTATTGTCATAAACCCCTTCTATCCACGTAGATAAGTGGAGGCTATTCTTGTAAATCTGCAGATTTGCTGTACTATTTGTTTTAGAGGCAAGAGGGTATAGGCAAAGTAGAGAAAAGACTGTCCAGTCATTATGGGCATTCATTTAAATAAGGGAGTGAAGGGTGAGAGACCCTCAGAAAATGCCCAACGCAAGATGAGCGCTAGAGAATATATGAACCGAAGGTACGGTTCCGCCTATACTGAGCCCCTAGATAAATGGGTAGAATGGACAAAAGGAACAGCTAAACCTTTAAAATCTGAGGGGACTTTTGATTTACAAATATAGCAAACTTTTCTGCTCGATTATGGCCCACTACTGTGCAGTGAAGGAATGTGGAGAATAGCTTGCACATGGGAGACAGAAGCTAAATTAGCAAATGAAACTGGCTTGACGGAGATGTTTAATAAGGGTACTGCCCAAATTTACTACGTTTGGCCAGAAGACTCTGTAGAGGAGGACCCCCCACCTTATGTGGCTATTAGTTTGGCTTTAAGAGACCCATCAACAAAAGGCACAAGAATCAGATTACATGAAACACACAAAAGATGACCTTGGCAATATAGTAGCGAGCAGAGGTTTAACAGCCCCATATCAAGCTACAAAGAGGGATTTGGCTCGTATCTTAGAAACAGATGATTGGCATAAATCGGAAAGCACATATGCAAAATTAGATCTCTCTGAACTTAAGACTTTGGTCAGAGGAAGAGAGATAGAGTCTGAACTTCCGGGGCAAACCATAATTTCCAAGTTGTGGCAGCAAGATGAAGAGAGAAGGAAGGGAGAGCCCACCCCTTCTGTCCCTGTCGCTGAGCAATCTGTTACAGTTTTTCCTGTCAACCCAATTCGTTTTTTAATCTAATGCTATTGACAGCAAGTCCCAAATTAAATGGCATGTACCTTTAAGTTCCCAAGAAATGAGAGCCATATTAGAGAGACTGGGAGATCCTAGAAAGAACCCAATTGGGTTTGCAAACAAACTTAGTGCTGCACAGGAAGCATACGAGGCTCCTGCTACTGACCTTCATCAGCTTCTTATTAAAGCAGTGGGAAGCAACATGTCAGGCTATATACTTAAATAATGTGAAGTAGGTGTCACAAAGCTTGATAAAATGGCTAGTGGAAGGAAGGTTTGTTTAAAAATGAAGGAAAAATTGCCCCAAATATATGGACAAACCAGACATGCTGAATTCAGGAATGCTAAGCAAGGGAAGGAGGAAGCAGCAGGGGCTTATTGGAGTCGGTTAAGTGATATGGCAGAGGAATCAGGCCTTAAAATAGGAGGAAGAAAAGAAGGGAGAAACTGCAAGTCCATCTACACAACTGGTGAAACAAAGGTTTCTTGATGGTTTAATACCCCAGTTGAGAGAAAAGTTGTTCACAGCAAGGCCTGAGGCAGGCAATATGTCTATTCAAGACCTCCTGCCTGTCCTGTTATCTATAGAGAACATGATTAACCAAAAAGAGAGCAAACCCAAAGTAATGTACATGGGGAAGCAGATGGGGAAAAGGAAGAGGAAGAGGCAAAGGCAATTTAAAAAATCATGGCAATCGGGGGGCCAATCATATGCTACAATTGTAATGGGGAAGGACACATAGCCAAATTCTGCCATCTTCCTGACTGTAGACTGGAAAGGAGCTTAGAGGCACCTCATGCTGATCCCAGTTCTCTGCCAAAAGCAGTGGATCAGGCATAGGAAAATGGCATGCCAGTGTCAATCATGTTAAATAGGGGAGACAATGGTCCCGAGGCCAGAGTAAAAGTAGTTTTTATAAGAACTCCCCTATCCTGGAGGAGAAACAGAATGAACCTGTTTAATTGATATTGGTGCAAGACGAAGCGTGTTTAATATAGGAGGACTTACCTCCAGGATTATTATCTGAAAATGTTATCTCTGGTGTTGGCTTAACCTACTGATTTGGTTGAGTCCAAGCCACTTAAACTCAGGCTAGGACAGCAAACAGAAATTGTCACTAAAGTGTTAGTTTCAGACACAATTGCTACCAATCTTTTAGGAGCTGACATTTTGAAACACATTTTAGCAAGCATAGACTAAACTCCTACAGGAGTTCAAGTGGTCAGTAGTCTGTCTGATTTATGGGCCACCAGCAAATATGACGTAGGTCTGCTGGACTGCACCCCAGTTATGCTAAAAACCATGGAGCCCAACTCCCACAGATTAAACAGTACCCGCTGAGTATTGCTCAGACAGAGGGGATAAGGAATCAAATCACTCAACTGAAAGCAGCAGGGGTTGTTGTACCAATTAAGTCCCAAGCCAATACACCCCTGTTCCCAATTGAAAAGAAGCCAGACAAGAAGGGTAGGCAATTGACATACAGCATGGTGCATGATTTGAGAGCCATTAACAATATAATTGAGGCAGACACCCCAAATGTGCCCAACCCCTGCACTTTACTAAGTGGAATACCTGCCTCCAGCACCTGCTTTACAGTGGTTGATCTTGCAAATGCTTATTTTTCAGTGCCCCTACACCCAGATTGCTGGCACCTTTTTTCATTTACCCATGAGGCCCAAAAGTTAGCATGGGCAAGATTGCCCCAAGGCTGTGTGAGTAGCCCTTCTGAATATAATAGTGCGTTAAAGCAAGTATTGGACCACTGGTCCCCCTCACACGCAAACACAGTTTTGCTTATTTGTTCTGATACAAAGGACATTTGTAGCAGAGAAACAGTAAGCCTTCTCATGTTTCTCTAGAACAGTAACAACAAAGTCAGCAAAGAGAAGCTACAATACTGCCAAGAGAAAGTGATCTTCCTGGGTCACTGCATTTCACATGGATTCCGTCACCTAACCCCAGATTGAGTTAAAACTCTACAAAAATTTGAAAAGCCAAGAAATGTACGGCAGCTACGTGCCTTCCTGGGGTTAGTGGGATATTGTAGGGACTGGATTCCAAATGCATCAGAACATATGGCCCCTCTATATGAGGCTACCACTACAAACCCTTTCAAACTCACATGGGACAATGAATTGCAGATGAAGGAGCTTATTAAAATTTTATCTGAAGCTCCCGCCATTGGACTTCCTGACTATAAAAAAGAGCTTCTCATTGTTTTGTCATGAAGTCAATGGATTTGCTGCAGGTGTACTCACCCAGCTACATGGAGATAAACAGAGGCCTGTGATTATGGATCAGCCTCATTAGACCCTGTCATCAAAGGCTCCCCCAGTTGTATGCGAGCCATAGCAGCCTGCATTTTGCTGCTAGACAAAGTAACTGAGCTTGTACTAGATTCTGTTCTGACCCTGTATGTGCCACATGCAGTACAGGAAATCATGAATCAAGTAAATACCAGACATGTGTCTGCCAGTAGATTTGACAAGTACCAGTCTGCTCTTTTTGCTCCATCAAATTTAACAATCAAACGATGTGTTACTTTAAATCCGGCTACTCTTCTTCCTATAACTGATGAAGAAGATTCAACAAATGGTACTGATGCAGAACCTGAGTTTTTCTCATGATTGTATGGCTCTGATGGAGGTAGAAAGGGCCTCTGTCACCCCAGCAAAAGATGAGCCTTTATCAGATTGTGACACACACCAATTCGTAGATGGCTCCAGATTTTACACTGATGATGGTCGGCCACACACAGGGTTTGCTGTTTCCACTTCAGACCTTATTTTACATCAAAAAGCATTAAACCCCAGATGTCGGCACAGGAAGCCGAGTTGTGTGCTGTAGTCAAAGCATGTCAACTCCTAGAGAATCAAAGGGGAAATGTTTACACTGACAGCAGATATGCATTTGGAATAGCACACGATTTTGGGCTTATCTGGAAAGCATGGAACTTTCTGACTAGTGCAGGGAAGCCAGTGAGACAGCTATTTGAGGCCTTTCATACACCAGCAGAAGTTGCCATCTTGAAGGTAAAAAAGGTAAAAGGGCATGCAAGGGGAAAGGACATGACAGCCAGAGGAAATGCTTTGGCGGACCAAGCGGGAAAGGATGCTGCCCTTATATCATTTGGAGTCACACCCACTGTAGGGGTCGCCCAAGTAGCGGGGACAGATACCCCTCATCAAGCACAGTGGGATATAGAAAGTTTAATTCAGTTGCAGAACCGGGCCCCTGATGAAGAGAAGGATAAGTGGATCAAATGTAATGCTACCCAAAATCAGCAGGGCCAGAGGAGCGCTGACAACAGGTGGCATCTACACAGGAGTTTATACCCAGTTTTAGCACAACTGGCACATGGGGTCAGTCATCTTGCTAAGAGTGCAATGGTGGCACTTACTGACTGCTATCGGATAGCACCTGGATTTAGTGCATTTGCAGCCAGGTTTTGTGCTTCATGTCTCACTTGTGCTCTGTACAATGCAGAGAGGCCTATCCATGTTCCCAAAAGCATTCCCCTAAGCCAGATTTCCCCTTTCAAAGAATTCAAATAGACTACATTCAGATGCCCAGAATAGGCACCTATGAGTACGCTCTAGTGTGCATAGACATGTTTTCAGGCTGGCCTGAAAGTTGGCCGGTAGCCAAAGCAAATGCAAAAACAACAGCAAAGAAAATTTTGAATTAAATAGTTTGTAGATATGGAGTTCCTGAAACTATTGAGAGTGACAGAGGAACCCATTTTACTGGAGAAGTGGTGAAAGAGGTAATGGAAGCACTTAACATACAGCAAGCTTTCATTACACCTTATCAGCCACAAAGCAGTGGTAAAGTTGAGAGACTTAATGGAATTTTGAAAAACAGATACAGGAAAAGGATGGGTGGAAGCTTTGCCAATAGCCCTATATTCTGTACGAACTACCCCTAAACACCCACATGGGCTGTCCCCCTATGAGATTTTATTTGGAGGGCCACCCAAAACAGGGCTATATTTTCCTCAAAAGCTGCAGGCTTGTCATTCTAGTCTGTTAGAATATGTTCAGATTTTGCAAAGAACATTGAATAAATTACATGAAGGTGTTTACAACTCTATCCCCGACCCAGATTCTGTTCCAGGTATTCACAGAATCCAACCAGGTGACTGGGTGGTGGTCAAGCGACACATCAGAAAGCCGCTAGAACCAAAATTTGACGGACCACATTTGGTGCTTTAGGAGCAGGTATATCATCCATACGTAGAGGGTTATATTTTATATGTGGAGATAAAGCTTTCGCCTGGCTTCCTACTAATGTTACAGGTACATGTTATATTGGGAAGTTATTACTTGCTTTGGCTGTTCGCAAAAGACACAGAGCTTCCCGGTCAAAGTCCAGAATACCCTTTAGTGTTCAAAAGAGAGCTTTTCACTAAAGGTGACATGGTATGGTCATGGTTCCCTTTCTGGACAGGATGGGGAATTGAAGCAATGAAAAGAATAAACAATTACACTAGAATTGTAGATGAAATTATTAACCTTACTACCACTGATATAGGTTTATTAAGTGAAGAAATGGCTCAGCTTAAAAAAGTTGTATTAGAGCACAGATTAACTTTAAATTATCTCACTGCAGCTCAAGGTGGGATGTGTAAGGTTATTTACACTGACTGTTGTATACATATTTCTGATAGTGAGGACATTATTAAAGGGCATCTTGCTAAGATAAGAGAACTACAGAATGAGGCCAGAGATATTGCTAAGGATTGATGGAACCCCTTCAAGGGATTAGGAGGTTTTAGTGATTTTTTTTTTATATGGCATAGCAACATGGTTACAGAAATTAGGTGTTTACATTGTGATGTTCCTGTTTCTCATATTTGTTATTTACTTCCTCATCAGGCTGTGCCTCTGTGTGATCACCAACTGTATCAATAGATGGTCCACCAGCCCTGATGAACCCATTATTCTGAGAAAGCTAGGAGAGAGCTGAACAGGACGCCATCTCTCTGCGCCAGCGTAGCAGGAGCTACCGGCAATCGGCTGAATGTAATGTGAAGGAGAATGGTGTCAAATAAACAAAAGGAGGGAAATGACATGGACTTTAACTGTATTGTTCATTTAAGCACAAGAGACTCCATTTTGTTCATGCTGCTGCAATGTGTTCTGTGACCTTCACTTATCACACAAATACACTTTCTCCTAGAAGCTCTCTCTCTCTCTCTACTCCCCCCTCTCCGCTCTATGTTTTACTTTTGCAATTATTCTATTCACTAGCTTTTAATATATTTCTATTTGTTAGTTTCTAATAACAATTCACACCATCCCTTTCTTATCGATATAAAATATCATGTAATAATAAATCTTGTCAGAACGGACATTTTTAACACAGAGATTGAGTCCTGTGGATCTGTTCTTGCAATTGCAAAACTAACTTTTATTTTTAGATTTACAACCAGAAATTTCCTTAACAGGTTTTGAATATTTCTGCATCTTTTTTTCGTTTGAGCATGAGTAGTCTCGGTCGTACGATTATTTTATTAACGGAACAAGAATCGGACGTTGCGTTTTCGTACAAAAAAAGTTTTCTAGCCTGCACATCCAGATTTTGTCTGATGAAAAATCAAAACACGTCGTCAAAAGGAGCATACTAACGGTAAGAATTTCGGACAGGCCGTCAAACGAAAATTCCCGTCCGAAATTTGCATCGTGTGTACGGGCCTCAAGAAGAAACTGAATCTGATTTGGATATCAACCTCTGGCAATCCCTGTACAACAGAGCTCGGAGAAAGGCTAAGGTTTCCTTTGTGTTCGTGTTTTTGCTTTTTTTCCGTTTGCGCCTGTGCTCCTACTGAGAAAAGTCAAAAAGTCTAAAGCCTGGTACCTTAGTAGTTTATTTTCATTCAACCCAGCAGGCTAAAATGAAAAAAAAAACAAAAAAAAACTGAAGAGCTCGGGAGGAGCCGCTCTACTAACAATCTGATGTTAGTATAGTGATTTTCCCTGCTGAGCTATTGTGTTCTGACAGGGGGATGCCCCCTACACCCCACCAAAACACTCTAGTCAGTGCTCTTGGCCATTTGCTGAGATTGCTGATCGAAAGCCAAGCAGAAGACCTTTTTTGGTCATGCCCCTTTGACAGAAGCTATCCGAATCGGCCAATGCCGCCCGATATTCGACCCGTGTGTACTAGGCTTTACCCTTCCCCCACTGGATTAGTATGGTCCACACATCTATTCCAGCTTTACTAATACAGTCAGAGGTTTTGTTGCTTGCTTTAGTGAAATTACACTGGATCAAAGTTCTTGCCCTTGTAATAAGTTTGTTATATAGTTTGAATGCTGGTAATGTGATAAAACTGCCATAGTAATATTTCTCTGAAAAAGACATAGGGAAAATAAAACATTTGAAAAAAGCAATAGTACAATTTCGGTACTCACCTCCTGCCTTGACAGAGTCATAGGTAACTTCTCCTCTGCCAGCTCTAGCTCCAACACGGGATTGCTTGATGAGGAAGGCTGCTCTTCCTCTTCTTGCTTCTGTAGCTAATTGTTCAAAAAAGGAATATGTAAGTATGCAATAGAAAATTCGTGTTGTAAAACTTCCTTACCTGGAAATTCCACAAAATTTTAGATCCAATATGCATATATGGCCAATCAAGTATAATCCTCTGCCCAAGAACTGGTGCTTGGTATACAGATTTTACTTTAAAATGACTTATGAAATAACAGAAATCAACCAGCTGTATCACTTCACTCTTGTCTCACTGTTCTCTTCATTTTCCTTTCCCTTTTTCCATATGCATATGGTTTGCTGGCTATGCAAACAAGGCTGGAATTACACACTCAAATATTCTTGCTTCTAAGCAACATCTAATTGTGTATAAGTGTCCCATTACTAATATTATGGCACCTAGGTAAAAGATGGTAAGAAACCAAAGAGGCAGAAAAAGGACACTACAACTAGTATTATTGCACTAGTATATACAACTAGCTTATTGCACTGAATTAACTGAAATTCACAGAATACTACTTTTTTGCACTACTTTCTTTTTTAAAAGATGCGACAAACACCACAAAATTCAAAAATAAAATACATTTGCCTAATTAAACCTGGTTTAAAGAATGAAAAATAAACAGCAGTGTGTCCTGTAGTATCCTTTATTTTTTTTTTTTTTTTTTGCATGAAAATATTTAATACAAAAATGGTAGATATTCCTGGTAAGGAATTTACAATTTATTTTTACACACTTTTCAAAAGAACGTTATAGCTTGCATATTACATATTTAAACAGACGTAAATCTATTTATAGTTACCAACTAGGTTTTGTAAGTCAATGCATTATCTATGTACCTGCCCCACAATGGGTGGGAGGTTTGTTGCAATGTTGCTTTGTTTTATGTGAACTGGCTTTAAAAAATATATACATTTAAAGAGAATTTGTTGTGACCCCAACAGAGTAAACTGTTGTGTTACGTGCAAGCTTTCCAATCGTGTTCAGAAGCACCAAAGCTAGGAAGTCAGCATTTTAGGGAGTTCCTCCTATCTACTGCTTCACAACAAGAGTGGTATAGAAGCAAGCCAATATGTCATGTTTTGGATCAACCATTGATATTTATCTAAATGCAGACAAATTTATACATTATACGTTCGATATTGCAAGAAAACTTTTCACACATTTTTATTTAACATTTAAGGAATGGTCCTTATAGATGGTAAAAACATAATTTATAAAAGTACGTTTTTTTTTTTTTTTTTT
>BLSH010148152.1:1379304-1408427 GCA_018402905.1 Glandirana rugosa
AGAGGGTGGGGAGAAAAGAACTCAAACATGACGAACAATGCTTGATGACTCACACGAATCGTCCCACCTCCCCAATATGGTTCACTCCTGACGGGGGACCCTCCCCGACACAGACGATCACTAGGAGTGGACTAGGCAGAACACAGTTCAGCTAAAAGCAGACACAGCCCCTCCCAGGGGGCAGTCCTCACTTGGTATAACCCCTCCACCCTGCTAAGCACACTCAGTAGTTCGTAACAAGCAGTACAAACTCAAGAAAAGAGGGGTGGGAGAAAAGGATTTTACGGCAAGTCAAAAAATCCTATTTTCTCTTTCGTTCATTGACAGATGCAGCATCTTATTCATGACATGTGGGGACGTGCCAAAGCAGTGTCAAAAACGAGGGGTGGGTAACGCAACAACAAACTGTACCCAACAGAAGAGCTCTCCGTGAGGAGCCAGATGTGCCTCACACCGCCGCCTGCAAAACTTTGCAGCCAAAAGCAGCATCCGAGGATGCTGAAATATCAACTTTGTAAAACTTTGAAAAGGTGTGTACAGAGGTCCAAGTAGCCGCCTTGCACACTTGAGATACCGACGCCTGATGTCGGAAAGCCCAGGAGGTGCTAATCGCCCTGGTAGAGTGAGCCGTGACCGGAAAAGGGGGCTCCAGACCCCGAACAGTATATGCACGGGTCACCGTTTGTCTAATCCAACGGGAAATAGTGGCCGACGAGGGCGCCAAACCCTTGTGCAGGCCATCCACCATGACAAAGAGCGCATCTGACCTCCGAAAGGAGGCCGTAGCCACCAAATACTCCTGCAGAGTCCCGACCACATCAAAGAAGTGCAAGGCAACCTCCTTAGGGTGAGATGAGCGTGGGCACAGCGAAGGAAGGACAATGTCCTCATTGATGTGAAAAGAAGAGACCACCTTCGGTAAAAAGGAAGGCGACGGGAGCAAAACCACCTTATCCCTATGTAGGACCAGATACGGAGACCTACAGGACAGAGCCACCAGCTCAGACACCGCCTGGCGGATGTAATAGCCACCAGGAAAGCCACCTTCTGCGAAAGCAGCTGCAACGAGATTTCCCTGATATTTTCAAAGGGCGGCTTCTGAAGCACTGAGGGGACCAAGTTAAGGTCCCATGGTGCCAAAGGCGACCGTATCTGGGGGGGGGGGGCAACATGACGAACCCCTTGTACAAAGGTATGAATCAAGGAATGTGTCGCCAAGGGACGCTGAAAAAGGATCGCCAGAGCAGAAACCTGCCCCTTGAGAGTGCTCAGCGCCAGCTTGTGGTCTAGGCCTCGTTGAAGGAAGGCCAGCACCCGAGCCACTGAAAAAGAATGGGGGTTCCACCCCCCGCCTCGCACCAGGCAATGTAAGCCTTCCAGGTGCGGTGGTATATCTTGCGTGAAGTGGACTTTCCCACCATGCTCAAGGCGCGTATCACCGATTCCGAGACCCCCCGATCCCTTAACACCCGGGATTCAATAGCCAGGCCGCTAAAGCCAGCGAGGGTAAAGCAGGGTGCAAGATGGGGCCCTGGGACAGCAGATCCTCACAAAGCGGGAGTCGCCAGGGAACATCCACCCCCCATCCGCACCACGTCGGCATACCAGGGACGCCAAGGCCAATCCGGCACTACCAGAATGGTTGGGAGCCCCTCTGCCTCTATTCTGCGCAACAGGCGCAGAAGCAGCTTGAGAGGGGGAAAAGCATACAGGAGCCGATACCAGGACCACGGAGCCACAAGGGCGTCCTCCGCGTCTGCCAATGGATCCCTTGTTCTGCTTCATGAAGGTCTGCACTTTCCGATTGAGCCGGGACGCTAGCAGGTCCACCTCTGGCGTGCCCCACGTTAGACAGATCTGGCAGAACACGTCCGGGTGCAGGGACCACTCTCCTGATCCAGCCTCTGGTGACTGAGGTAGTCCGCCTGCCAATTTACGACGCCCGGAATGTAAACGGCAGAGATTGTCAGCACATGAAGTTCTGCCCACCTCAGAATGTGAGCCATTTCCGACGCCGCTGCTGAGCTACTCGTTCCCCCTGATGATTCACTTAAGCCACCGCCGTGGCGTTGTCCGACTGAACTCGGACAGGCCGACCTCGCAACCTCCCTGACCAGAGGGAGAGACAAAGCCTGATGGCCTGAAGTTCCAGCACATTGATCGGAAGACGAGACTCCTCTGGGGACCAGCGACCCTGGACCAACGACAGCCCCAGGACCCCTCCTCAGCCGATTAGGCTGGCATCCTTAGTGACCACCGTCCATTCCAAGGGGAGAAACGACTTCCCCAGCCTCAGGACCGGGCCCGCAGCCACCAGGCAAGGGAAAACCGGGTCTGGCGATCCAACCTGATCACCTGATCCAGGGACGAAGGGGACTTGTCCCACCGCAGCAGAATTGCCCGCTGCAGGGACCGGATGTGACTCTGGGCATACGGGACCGCCTAGAAGGTGGACACCATGAGCCCCAACACCCTCATGCAAAACCTTAGGGAGGACCACCGCTGCAAAAGCAGGGCCCTCACCGCCACTTGAAGCGCCAGCAGCTTGGCCGGAGGAAGAAACAATTTCTCCTGCTCCGTATCCAAGATCAAGCCCAGATACTCCAAACGGTGCGAGGGGGTCAGCACCGACTTCAGGAGATTGATCACCCAACCGAACTCCCGCAGGGAGCTCAGGGTGATTGCCATTGTTGTCCCTCAGAGCTGAAGCAGACTCCGCCCGCAGGAGAAGGTCGTCGAGATATGCCACCACCGCTATACTCCTCTGCCGCAGCAGGGCCAATACCGGAGCCAAGAGCTTGGTGAATATCCGGGGAGTTGAGGCCAGACCAAAAACAGGAGGGCCACAAACTGGTAGTGGAGATCCCCCACTGCGAAGTGCAGGAAGCAATGGTGCCGAGCGCATATGGGGACGTGCAAGTACGCGTCCTGGATGTCCAAGGAGGCCTAGAAGTCTCCCTGGCGAAGCGCCGCCACCACAGAACGGACTGACTCCATTCTGAATTTCCGCACCCTCACAAAGAGATTGAGCACCTTCAGGTCCAGGACAAGCCTGACCCCATCCTTCTTTGGAACCATAAAGAGGTTGGAGTAAAACCCGCGGAAACGTTCCGCGACCGGAACAATCACCCCTTGACTGAGCAAGTCTTGCACAGCCCCCAACAGGGCCTGCCTTCGCCCTGGGGGGAGCCTCAAATTGGAGGCAAAGAACCTGTCCTGGGGCTGGGTACAGAACTCTATCTTGTACCTGGACTAAACCACCTCGCGCAACCAGAGATCCGAAATGTGGGAGGTCCACCAGTCCGCAAACCCCAAGAGACATCCTCCCACCTGAGCAACGGGCAGGGGCAACCCATCATGCGGAGGATGGCTACTTCTCTGGCTTATGCTGCCAACGATGTTTTTGGCCCCCCACAGCGGTCCTGGTGGGCTGAGAGCCCTTGCCCGCTGCACGAAAAAAATATTTTCTGAGTCAAAAAAGAGGGGCCCGGCTTACGTCGGGGCTCCTTACCCCATCTGGGCTCCGGGAGGAAAGTGCTCTCCCCCCCCCCCCCCGTGATATCTTTAAAGATCTCATCCAGGGAAGCCCCAAAAAGCCATCCACCTTGGAAGGGCAGGTCTGCCAGGCCCTTCTTTGATGCCTGGTCACCTGACCAGCATTTTAGTCAAAGCAGGCGCCCAATAACAACTGCAAAGGCGGACAGCTTCGAGAGCATGGGGGCCATATCCAATGCCGCATCGCAGAGATACCCAAGGCCCTGGGCCAGTTAGTCTGCCAGCTGCACTGATTCAGGAGGAACCTGAAGGCTGCCCAAATCCCGGTGCAGAATGGTCGTGGTCGCCCATTCCGTAAGTGCCTGCCCCACCGGCGCCAAGGCCAGTGCTGGTCGCATGGCCTACCCCGCCACAACGAACATAGCCTTGGACACCACCTCGGTACGCCTATCGGCCGGGTCCTTAAAAGATGGAGAACCCTCCATCGGAATAGTGGTCGCCTTGCTCAGGTGAGCCACCGGCGGGTCCACTGTAGGAGACGCCCACTTCTGTAACAGGGCGTCCTCAAAGGGGTAGCGCACAGAAAAAAGGTTGGGAATGGCGAAAGAACTCTGAGGCTGTTGCCATTCCTTATACACAAACTGATCGTAATACAGCAAATAAGGGAACACCTTAGGGGCCCGGGCCGGCTTGTGCGACCCAAAAGCGTACACCACCTCCTGTGCCGCTCCAGCCGGCCCCAGCTTCAGCGCCTTACGGACTGTTGAAACCAAAGAGCCCACCAGCGCCTTCTCGTGAGCCACGATGGCCCCCCGAGGACTCCTCCTCACCATCGGAGGGGTCCCCGAGCTCACCATCCGACAGCTCAAGGGGGGTCCCCGTCACGGCGGAGCCCCCCTCCTGTTCCGATTCCTCCACAGATGATAGAGGAGGGGGTGGCCTTTTCTTCACCACCCTGCGGTCACGGATCGGCTCCACCCGGGAGAAAAACCGAGCCGGCTAACAAGGTACCAGAACGTGGCGGACCATGCAAACATGGCCGCCATGTCCACTAGAGGCAAAACCGCGCGGTCGGCCACCGCAAAATGGCGACCGCTGCTACAGCACACGGCCAGCTACAAGAAAATGAAGGACAGGCTGCTGAAAAATGGTGCCGACCGCGTCTCAGGCACGAGGGGACACCCCATCCCCCCAGAGGGGGGGGGGGGGGATGCAACCGGGGGGGGGCCAACAGCGCAGCCCAGAGATAGATGAGGAAGGGGGGTAGGGGGAGGAGTAAAAAGGAAGAGAGGAGGCCAACCTAACACCCCGGGGAGGGGAACCCGCCTGCCCCCCCACACCCCGGTGAGGGCGGGGGGGTGTACTTACCCATCCTGACAGGCGTAGGCACCCGAGACAGACCTGCCACCCCGCTACTCAGGGGGGAGCTGCCAGCCATGCGACACCCGTGATGCGAGCCTGAGGACCCGGTCCTAAGTGTGCTGGCGGGACGTTTAACCCGCCGGCCGCCCCGCACGGAATGGGGGCCCGACGCGGCCGACCCAGCGTGGAGCTAAGGTCGGCTCACGTCCGTTGGCCATGCTGGGGAGACTACCTGGATCTAGGATATCCAGCCTGTCACCCAGCCGGCTACTTGATTGTAGTCTTCGTCAGATTTCT
This sequence comes from Glandirana rugosa, assembly GCA_018402905.1. Lineage (NCBI taxonomy): Eukaryota > Metazoa > Chordata > Amphibia > Anura > Ranidae > Glandirana > Glandirana rugosa. The sequence goes on from BLSH010148152.1 coordinate 1,384,459, forward strand.
TGAAAAACAAAAAAAAAAAACAGGGAACCACAGGTCCCAGCAGGAAGCCAGGTCCTACTCCTTGCACTAGGCAGAAAAAAACTGAGTGTGCTTAGCAGGGTGGAGGGGTTATACCAAGTAAGAATCTGCTTTTAGCTGGACTGTGTTCTGCCTAGTCCACTCCTAGTGAAAGGTGGCATAACCCCAAGTCATGAATAAGATGCTGCGTCCGTCAATGAACGAAAGATAAAATGCATTTTTGCTTGTACACGATCGGATGATAAAATCAGCAGAGCTTCCCCTGATTTCAGATCTTCCCCTCAGATTTACAGCGACTGCACTTCCAAGTGCACTTGCAGTGCAGAGTGGATTTGCCTTTAGCAAATCAACCCTCGTGTCTCCCTGCATACCTATCAAACTCGGATGTCCATATAGATGCTGCACCTTTACTGATAAACATAGGCTGCTTGCACGCAGTAGGAGATGTGCAGGGAGGATAGACATTACACTATAATGGAGGAGTATGAGAGGTGTAGGGAGGATAGACATTACACTATAATGGAGGAATATGAGAGGTGCAGGGAGGATAGACATTACACTATAATGGAGGAGTATGAGAGGTGTAGGGAGGATAGACATTACACTATAATGGAGGAGTATGAGAGGTGTAGGGAGGATAGACATTACACTATAATGGAGGAGTATGAGAGGTGTGGGGAGGATAGACATTACATTATAATGGAGGAGTATGAGAGGTGCAGGGAGGATGCACTCCAGAGGGTGCCCCCAGCAGTGACACGGCCAAGTACTCACCCCCAGCAGCTCCTTGTCCTCCAGCTGCTTCCTCTTTCTGGCGATCTCCGCTTTCAGAATGTCCATAACTATCGGAGGACCCCCGGGTAAAGCTGGTGCCTGTGCTGCTCTCTCTCATACCGTAGGCTTCCTGTTTACACAGGAAGTGGCTGTGCCGATTGCCCATGAACTTCCGCTTCGTCTACTTCCAGGTTTTGGGAGGCTGTGGAACGCACGGATTTCCGGTTCCCCAGCTATTCCTATGGTTACTCTGTAACGCCTTACATTGTAGATTGATGCTTATCACAGGTCGTGCATGCTTGAAAGGTGTTCTTTACTTCCAGGCATCCTATGTGACATATTTTCTGATTACAAGGAATGATTGTATTTTTACTTTCCAGTTAGGGAAATACATATGAATATACTTGAATGTTCTGTATATCTTCAGTCACATTCTCAGAATCTGCTGTGCAGTGAATGTTGAAAATCAGCTGTGTTAGTTGGGCTTATATTATAGATAGATGTTTTCAAACACATTATAAAGTAGCCAATGAATCTTACAATTTATTGCTATAGATCAGGTATTTTACTAGTTCCTGTTTTTGTTTTATAAAACATCTAAAAACAATTTTCTGTTCTTGTTTTCTTGATGTTTGTTGATGTTTTATTGACTAGATATCTAATCCTTTTGTCACGAAATGCAAACATTCCCATTAGTGGTGCACCGAATGGAAATTTTGGTTCCGAAATCGAAAATGCACTTAGCAGAAAGCCGAAAACTGAAACGGAAATGACAGTTTTTAAAAAATATTTATATTTCTACATACAATTGTCATATGCAGCCTACCTGTGCCTGGACACTGATAGGCGGCACTGATAGGTGGTACTGATAAGTGGCATTGGTTGGCACTGATTGACAGCACTGATGGGCACTGATTGACACTGATAGGCAGCACTGATGGGCACTGATTGTTAGCACTGATAGGCAACACTGATTGGCAGCACTGATAGTTGGCACTGACAGGCGGCACTGGTTGGCACTGATAAAGGAAATGAGGAGTTTCAGTGTGTGAAACTCATGTAACATAACTGATTGCAGAGACTAACTTTTAAAACTCCACAGTGATCTCGGGGTGGGCGAGACAGCTGTCAAAACTCTGCAGTGATGTTGGGGGTGGGCGGGACAGCTGTCAAAACTCTGCAGGGATGTTGGGGGTGGGCGGGACAGCTGTCAAAACTCTGCAGTGATGTTGGGGGTGGGCGGGACAGCTGTCAAAACTCTGCAGTGATGTTAGGGATGAGAGGGACCAAACAGTTGTCGAACCCAATGGGATAGGGGCTGAGTGGGCTACCTTGTGTATGTGGCTTTGCCCTCCCCGACATCACCGCAGAGTTTTGGCAGCTGTCCCGCTCACCCCCGTCATCACTGTCAAGTTTTGACAGCTAGTCTCTGCAATCAGTTATATTAACCGAGTTTCACACTCTGAGCAGCTCTTACAAGCTCAGTGTGAAACTGCTCATCTCCTATGTTGCATACAGCGGCACCCGATATCGGCTTTTTTTTCCTTTTCGGCCGATACCAAAAACACAGATTTCGGTCGAAAATGCCGATAATTTTCGGCTGCCCAAATTTCGGTACACCTCTAATTCCCATGCTTGGTTCTAAACCTTTTTATTTAATAGGATGGAATAACTCAATTTTAAAGGCTCACCAGTATTTCCTTAATACTGTGATTTGCCCCATTGGCTTCAGTATTTTGAGTACCAGACCTGAAAGAAGTATTTAGATCAGGAAAGGTAAGCTGGCCATACATGGTTCAGGTTTTTTTTTTTTTAGTTCAGCCAGCCTGATTCCCCCATCCATACATTCAAGGTGGATGGGGGAATCCTCCCTGTAGCGCTATTGTGTCAGAACGCACAGATCAGCGATGCAACCGCTGATCAACTTCTGCTCAACAGCCATGCCAGATAAGATGCTCCAACAGTAGATTGACTTCCATTTAACTGCAGTGGTCACACGTGGATCAAACTTTGGCCAGTCCCTACTGAAGCAGCCAAATTTCAATCCGTCTGTGGCCACCTTAAAGTGGTTGTAAAGTCACAAGGTTTTTCATCTTAATGCATTCTTTGCATTAAGATAAAAAGCATTCTGTGTGCAACAGCTCCCTCAGTAATACTTACCTGAGTCCCATCTCGATCCATCGATGTTGCACGAGAGACTCCTCTGCCCTGGACTGTCCCTCCTCATTGGCTGAGGTTTGAGCTCTGGTTCACACTTGTGCGATGCGGGAACCAGCACGATTCCAGTGCCGGTTCCCACATCACTCTTCTCCCACAGGCAGTTCACACTGCCTTCTGCGAACCGCTGCGGGTGTGCGAACTATGAACTCACACATGAAAAGACTCCTGCACCTTTTTTGGTGTGAATCTAATGCGAGTTCAGCCATACAACTGTATTGCTCAGAGATCGCATGTGATCAGCACCTGCTGTGCGGGTGCAAATCACATGCTATTTCTGAGATCACAGTAGTGTGAACCCGGGCTGAAGAGGAGTTTTTTCAGCTGTAAAAACAACAGGCTGAAAAAAGTGGCTATTCCGCGTTTATGAGTGTTTTTGAGCCATAAACTTCCATGGGAATATAGTTTTTGCTAAAAAACACTAATGCAGAAATGTGTCAAAACTCATGTTTTTAACATGGTATTCTGCAGCTTAAGCTACTGGCGTTTTTATAACGTCCAGTATGCATGAGGCCTTAGAGTAAAGTCAAATTTTTATCTGTTTACTTGTTTCTTCTGTAGACTTAAATTGGAGTTCTACCATTTTCTATGTTTATTAAAAGTCAGCAGCTACAAAAAGTGTAGCTGCTGACTTTTAATAAACAGACACTCACCTGTCTCCCGGTCCAGCAATGGGGCCACACAGAGCCTCTCCCCCTCATCTCCCCTCCCGCAGCGCCGTCATTACTAGTGTGGGCACCCGACCATGACAGCTAGTGGCTTCGCGGCCGGGCATGCACTGCGCATGCGCGAGTAGAGCGGCGCCGTGTGATTGGTCCCAAAGTCTTCTAGGACCTGTCTTGTGTCCCAGAAAACTTCGGGTGGGAGGGGGAAGGAGACCTTCCACTTCCGATTGCCTAAGGTGACCGGAACGGAAGTACCCATCAAAATGGGGAATCTGCACCCCCCTCCTCCCCAAAAGCTCAGTTTCAGTATCAGGAGCCGGGGAGGAGGTCTTAAAGCGGAAGTTCCACTTTTGGGTGGAACTCCGCTTTAAATACTGAAACTAGAGAGGCAGCATATTGACCACTAGCATTTGGAGAATAAGTCAGTAATGAAGGCCTTCATGTTTATTAAGCAGTTCTTCCCTTTAACTACTTTCTGCCTGCAGTCTGTATATTGACATTGTCCAGTAAAATAACCCATGCTGGGAATATATTAAAGTAGACTTCGGGACTATACCTTACTAATCTTAAAAATGCTCGCCCCCAACACCTATGCTCCTATGCTTACCTTTTGTAGGAAAGACGTATATACTTATCTATGTTCAGGCCACTCCTGTCCGGTAACCTGATCTGGTTCCCCTGTGTCAGCCAGCAGTGACTGCAGGGGATAGGAGGGAGCACCAACAACAGATGATCCATATCACCTATCGGTGATGTCATCAATTTCATAAGTCTATCAGTGATGTCATCAATCCCAGGCATTGTCAGCCGTGATCGAGTGCTCTCTCATCTTCCCTGCAGCTGTTGCCGGCTGACACAAAGGTGTGAAAATAGGTAAGTATACAGATCTTTCTTAAGGCCCGTACACACGGTACACCGGTTGTACAACAACGGTCGTACAACCAGCTTGTTGTACAATCATCCGACCGTTAGTATGCATGATTACAACAGCCATCGTACAACAGTTGTACAACTGAAGTTGGATGAGCAGACTAGAAAATTTGGTTGTACAACAAGCAGTTGTATGACTGTTGTACCGCGTGTACAGAGAAGTTGGGCCAACAAAGTTGTACGTGCAAAACAGGCATGCTCAGAAGTGTCAGTTCTGGGAAACCTACGTTCCTAACTTACAAATCACATGCACCTGAACTTCCTCGTTATACGCTCGTAACACGTCACTACGTTAGGCTTGGTTGTACGATTGCTTAGTGCATGTCAATGCGTGAGACACAACAGCCAACATCCAACTTGGTCCAAAGTTGGAGGATTGCTTGTACAACCGTTGCACCCGTGTGTATGAGGCTTTACACAAGTTAGCCAGAATAGGTGTTAGAGGGGGAGAGGACATTTATGAGGTTAGTTTGGTATATCCTAAAATTCTCCTCCAGTTCAGCTCCGCAAGATTTACCTACCTAAAGCCTCGTACACACGGGACGACGATCGCATTCAACACGTCGTACTCACGACCGTTGTATGCGAAATTGATCGTTTGTAGGCGCGCTTTCAACAGTCGAACATACGACAGTCGTACATGGGAGTTGTATGAGCAGACTACAAAACTTGGTCGTACCAACAAGCTCGCATACGACCGTTGTATCGTGTGCAGAGCAGTTGTGTACAACAAGTTGTATTGTGCTAAACACGCATGCGCCAAGTCCACTTCAACTAACACGAAATTAGATGAAGGAGCCCAAAGGGCGACGCTACGATACCAGCACTTCCTCTTTATACGCTCGTTCGCGTCATCACGTTCGGCCGGCCGCAAGTTGTATGTACGACCATCGGGTGCATGTCAGTATGCTATTTACATTATGCAACATACGATTTGCGACGATCGTACGTACAATCGTCGTCCCGTGTGTAAGGGGCATTACTTACCACGCCATTTTTTGCGATACAGCACTGTGTAACTTTAACTGATATTTGCACCGTCGTCCTTTTTTCCCACAAATAGAGCTTTCTTTTGGTGGTATTTGATCACTTTCGCGTTTGTTATTTTTTGTGCTATAAACAAAAAAAGAAAAACCATTTAAAAAAAAAAACAATATTTTTTACTTTCTGCTATAAAACATATCCAAATAAAAATCGAATTTCTTCATCAATTTAGGCCAATATGTACAAAATTCTGCTATATATTTTTGGTAAAAAAAATCCCAATAAGCGTATATGATTGGTTTATGCAAAAATAATAGCGCCTACAAACTATGGGTTTTATTTATGGAATTTTAATTTATTTAGTTTTTCTACTAGTAATGGCGGTGATCAGCAACTTATAGTGGGATTACAATATTGGGGTGGATAAATTGGACACTAACTTACACGTTTGAAACTTTTTTGGGGACTAGTGGCATTATTACAGTGACCAGTGCTAAAAATATGCACTGTCATTGTACCTATGACACGGGCAGGGAAGGGGTTATCATTGGGGGCGATCAAAGGGTTATCATATTCCTAGCTAGTGTTTCCTTACTGTGGGGGAGGTGCTTTCATTAGTGGAAGGCATGGACCGGTGTTCCTACTTTACAAGAACACAGAATCCATGCCTTCTGTACTGACAGAATGGCAATCTGCCTTGTCTAGTCTACATAGGTTGATTGCCGTTCTGCCTGTGTACAGAACAATCAGCGGGTGCTGGTGGACATTGGGCCAATAGGACCCACTGATCAGCAAGTCCCGCTGTGTAGAATCACAGTGGGGGCGAGTCCCCGATATGTACGCAGCACAGCTGCCCTGTAACAGTAAATGTGCTATGGGGCGGTCAGCAAGTGGATAATGAATGTACTCCTTTTGAGGTCCACCATCCCACATCTTGTGCAGCTGTTAGCTTTGAATCCTGGCTGTCAGTGCAAAACACTGCCTCTGGTGAGGCATTAGAATGGTTCCTGATCACATGGTTTTCGCTCTCAACTGCATGATTTAGGGCTTTCAAAGTGTTGCCTTGAAAATCCCAAATGGTACAGTCGATACAATAGTTAGCTATGATATAGTGATCACATGCAAGTTGGAGGATTCATTGATGAAAATGAACGCTGTTGTTTTTAACAATCTGTTCTGCAGATGTAGCAGTTGGAGGGTTGAAATAAACCATTTTACCGCTGACAAGCAGTACCTTATAATGATCAGCTTTTATTTATATAAAATCATTGTCCCAAAGGGAACAAAACTTTTGCTGTGACTACTTATAAAATGTTAGCTGGGTTTTGGCTCAATTTGTTTAGTGTATCTAAATCTGCTAATACATCTAACACTCCCCTCCCCTCAGACTGACAATGCTGCTGTCTAAAGGTGTCTCTGTTGCTCTTCCATCCAGAGTGTTGCTCTTCCATCCAGAGTGTCCAATATTAAGAGGCACCTTAATATTGTATGAGGTGTATTACTGGCCAGATCACCAGGGAAAAGAGTGAAAAAGCCTAAAAAAAACACATACAGCCACCACATCTAATGATTGGTAAGCTGCAATATATGACATTTTTGGTTTTAATGCCATCTTAGAGGACAGTTTTATTACTATAAGTTTATGAACAATAAGATTTTTATTTATTTAATAGGATGAAATATGCATGAACAGTAAGAACATCCAAACTCCGTGCAGATAGTGCCATCAGTGGGATTGAAACTCGGGACCCCAATGCTGCATGGAAAAAGGGTGAACTACAAAGCCACTGTTCTGGCACTGAATAGAAGAGGGTGAGCAATGGCAGAGAGGAAGGGAAGTGATGGGTAAGGTAGGAGAATGTAGGAATTGGGTAGGGGCAGAGAGAGGAGGGAGCAAAGAGCAGCATAACAACTCCACTTTTCAGGGACTAAGCCCTCTCGGTATACAGCAGGACACCTTTATTTTTTCTCATAGGGTACCAAATAACAAGAATGTTGGCAGGCTCATATTTGAATGGGACTTTAACTTGTTCCTGAGGTTTACTTACAGAACTTCCCCTTAGAGGGGGTCTGTTTATGGTTTAGAGCAGCCTTTCTCAACTTTTTCAACACAGAGGAACCCTTGAAATAGTACTCTGGTCTCGGGGAACCCCTGCTAAAAATTAGAAATATACAACTCATGATATTTTAGTGTGATGGCCAGTGGGAAGAACGTTCCTTACACTTGTGGTCACTTGGAAAAATTACGTCCTTAGAGATAGCTAAAAAGATCAATGTTGTCAGTGGGAACTCATCTGAGAGGCAGAAAGTGCCCACTGCTCAAGGAACCCCTAGTAACCTCTGAAGGAACCCTAGGGTTCCATGGAACCCTGGTTGAGAATCCCTGGTTTAGAGTGTGATATATTCTACACATTCTGCACATATAGTAGATCCAGGGGCCCCCAAGATCATTGAAATGGTTCTGGGTATCATTGAGGCAGGCTGATTTATTAATTTGAATTAACGAACAAAGTTCATATACCCATTCAGGTATGGTGGGAATAGTCAAGGAACACCAATGTCTCCAGATAAGTGTGTTCATGGCTGGCTCCTTGGGCCCCTTTCATAGTGATAGGTTTTTCCAGCGTCTTTACCTTGAAAGAAAAACGCAAGAAAAATGTTTCCTTTTAAATCCTATGGGACTTTTCACACCACTGAACTGTGGGTGCGGTGCATTTTGAAACGTCCTGCATGTTGCATCTTTGGTGTGGTTTTGAAAACCGTACCAAAAATGCAGCTTCCCATTGAAATGAACGGAATTTGAAGCAAAATCACAGTAAAAACGCACCGCGTTTTGAGTTTTTGGAGCATTTTTGAGTCACGTCCATTTTTCACAGGTGCATGCAACCCAAAAATTCATATGAAACAGCAAAATCCCGGTAACAACGCATATGCGTTTTTACTGTGACTTTGCTACAGAGCAGTGTGAAAGGACCCTTAGAGTATTGCAGAGCAGTCTGGCTCCCTGTAGAGCAGTGGTTCTCAACCACTCTTGTGCCATGACCCCTTGATAAAATTTCCCAAGTTGTGGGGACCCCTAACAGTAAAATTATTTTTGTGGCCTGGGTTGTCAGCACCCAAGGCAAGGCAAGTAATTTGCGTCCGTAACCCGTGGACATTTAGCGCTCCCTGAGTCCCTTCCACTTATACAGTATGAAACCCCTTTATGATTTCAGGATGTACCCTTCTTTTTCGTTGTTCTCCTTTCTTTCCCTTTTATCTCTCTATCCTAATTTCTTGGTTTTTTTCCCCATCTCTTTCTCTCTGTCTTAGTTTCTTGTTCTTTCTCTTATTCTTTTTATCCCTTTGTCTTTGTTCCTCCTATTTTCCTCTCTCTTCTGTGTATTTTCTCTTTTTATTCCTTCTCTTACTCCTTGTTGAGGTGTGGGGGGGTATAAGTGGCAGTGCTGTTGGGGAGTTGAGCTGAGTGGCAGTGCTGGGGGGATGAGTGGCAGTGCTGGGGGGATGGAATCGGTGATGGTGGGAACTGGGTTCAGTGGCATTGCTGGATGCCTGTATCAGTGACACGTACTTACTCAGTCAGTGTTCACTTGGTTCCCCCTGCATTGCTCCGTGTCTCTCTTGGCTCCCTCCGCTCTATGGGGTTGATTTACTAAAGCTTGAAAGTGCAAAATTTGGTGCACCTCCACACACAAACCATCAGCTTCAAGATTTTATTGTTAAAGCTTGATTGAACAAGCTGAAGTTAGAAGCTGATTGGCTAGCATGCACAGCTGCACCGGTTTTTGCACTCTCCAGCTCTAGTAAATCAACCCCTATGTGTCTCCGGTTAGGAGATGCGGTCTCCTCATACAGCGATCGCAACCTCCTGCAGCTCCGCCCCATCACTGTATTGGGTCAGCTGACCCCAGTCATACAGTGAACCGAATGGGCGGCCGCGGGCTCCAGGAACAGCCCTGTTGGGTGGCGGTGAAAACACTAGGAGAGCGGCATGGGCTCTGAGAACAGCCCAGTGACCCCTGGCAAATCAGCATTTAACCCCCGAGGGGGTCCTGACCCCCAAGTTGAGAACCACTGCTCTAGAGGTTATGCCATTCAGTCCTAGTGCTGAGTTACAGGGGATTTAAATTTAATAAATGGTTTGATGAAGTTAGTCTCTTCCCGGACTGTGATTTCTATATGTTTATGTTAAAGCGATGTGGAAGCTACTTAATACATCCTTGGGCTTTCTTCCTGGTCAGTTTATTTATCAGAAAGGATAAAGGTCCCCAGAGAGCCTTGCAGAACCCATGGATGAAAGTCACCTGCCTGGAGAGAATGTTCCATTTCTAACATTGACCATGGACCTTCTTATTATAGGGGTCAGTGGGGTCTGGTTAGTGATTTACTTCAAAAGTTTGGCACCAGCACTAAATCACAGAAGTTATATTTGCACACAAGATTTTGGGAAGTTGTCACTATATGGTCAGGACCAGTGCCAACAGCATTAGACACCTTTGGCAGCTGTTAGGGCGCCAGGATGGGCCAGCCACTGGCCTGCCCAAAAAAAAAAGAAGAGCACAAGACGGGACACCTCTTCCCTCTACCTTCTCCTCCTGCAGCTGATCCTACACTGAGGCAGAGCTTGCTGCTAGGACAGCGTTGTGTTTGGGCAGGACTCAGGGAGGGGGTGTGGCCAACCTGGGAATGGGTGACACCTTGCCCACCTTCTCAGGTGCATGCACAACTCAAGAGAGCATCAAGGAGGATAAATGTGCTGCTGTAGCCTCAGCCAGTGGACTGTTCCTTTACAAACACTTGCTGCTACAAAGACATTTAGAAATACATAGTGTATGTACAGTTATATGGTTTCCAGATGTGTACAGGTTTATAATTTTTTATTTTAAGTTTTTCGCTGTGTTCTATTTTTGTATATTTATAATTATGTTTAATTAGTATGTAGCACCGTGATCCTGTGAAATCTGACATTTTGTTCTACCGTATGTCTTCACGTGTAGTAGAATGACAATAAAGCTTGACTTGACTTGACTTGACTAATCTGCCCAGACATGGGACATACACCACATTACACTTGCAGGTCATACACCCTGATTCTGAAGGGATGTAAGGATGATGGAGTTACATTGTGGAGAGGGATGAGGATGATTCTGAAGGGAGGTAAGGATGATGGAGTTACATTGTGGAGAGGGATGAGGATGATTCTGAAGGGAGGTAAGGATGATGGAGTTACATTGTATTGAGGGATGAGGATGATTCTGAAGGGAGGTAAGGATGATGGAGTTACATTGTGCAGAGGGATGAGGATGATTCTGGAGGGGGGTAAGGATGATGGAGTTACATTGTGGAAAGGGATGAGGGTGATTCTGAAGGGAGGTAAGGATGATGGAGTTACATTGTGCAGAGGGATGAGGATGATTCTGGAGGGGGGTAAGGACGATGGAGTTACATTGTGAAGAGGGATGAGGATGATTCTGTAGGGAGGTAAGGATGATGGAGTTACATTGTGGAGAGGGATGAGGATGATTCTGGAGGGGGGTAAGGAGGATGGAGTTACATTGTGGAGAGGGATGAGGATGATTCTGAAGGGAGGTAAGGATGATGGAGTTACATTGTGGAGAGGGATGAGGATGATTCTGAAGGGAGGTAAGGATGATGGAGTTACATTGTGGAGAGGGATGAGGATGATTCTGAAGGGAGGTAAGGATGATGGAGTTACATTGTATTGAGGGATGAGGATGATTCTGAAGGGAGGTAAGGATGATGGAGTTACATTGTGCAGAGGGATGAGGATGATTCTGGAGGGGGGTAAGGATGATGGAGTTACATTGTGGAAAGGGATGAGGGTGATTCTGAAGGGAGGTAAGGATGATGGAGTTACATTGTGCAGAGGGATGAGGATGATTCTGGAGGGGGGTAAGGACGATGGAGTTACATTGTGAAGAGGGATGAGGATGATTCTGTAGGGAGGTAAGGATGATGGAGTTACATTGTGGAGAGGGATGAGGATGATTCTGGAGGGGGGTAAGGAGGATGGAGTTACATTGTGGAGAGGGATGAGGATGATTCTGAAGGGAGGTAAGGATGATGGAGTTACATTGTGGAGAGAGATGAGGATGATTCTGAAGGGAGGTAAGGATGATGGAGTTACATTGTGGAGAGGGATGAGGATGATTCTGAAGGGAGGTAAGGATGATGGAGTTACATTGTGGAGAGGGATGAGGATGATTCTGGAGGGAGGTAAGGATGATGGAGTTAGTGTCCTTATATTAAAAGTCAGCAGCTACAGTATTTGTAGCTGCTGACTTTTATTTTATTTTTTTTTGCCCAGACTGGAGCTCCTTTTTAATGGCACCCAACACATGGCTAGGATGTGCACGTTTTGTAGCATGACAAAACATGAGATACACAGAGCAGAATTCACATTAAAACCCGTGCAAACTGATATGCAGCAAATTGCTCCATGAGCTACTTTGCTGTGTTTGTCGTGTGTAGGGTAGCCCATTCAAATGAATGGGCTGCCCTATGTTGTCACATTAAAAATGTGCAAAAAGCACATTTTTCTGGCGCGCAGATGTGAATGTCCCATTCACATTGTTTACTGATATGTGTTATGGACATTGGTCCAAATATACACACATGTATTTATTTTTCTGTATCCAAAACCATTAGCCATTGCAGTCCTTGATCACATTAATTCCATGCACATGTTCTAATACCATCTACACTGTGTGTTTGTACATTAGCTTAAAGTGATACTGAACACACAATGTTTAACACTTTTGCTGCCAGAGCCGTTTTTTGCGTGTTTTTTTTTTTTGCACACATGTTTAAAAAATCATTTTAGGCCTGAAGATTACACAAAACCCCCAAACATTTTATATTTTCTGAAAGCAGACACCCTAGAGAATCAAATACTGGTAGTACAAATTTTTTATGTCACATGATATTACCACAAAGGTCTAGGAAATGCAATATTTCATTAAAAAACACACTGACATGAATTTTAGGGCAACCAAACACAATAAATTACCCACATTGTTGGTAAAATATAAAAGATGAGGTTGCACCGAGTAAATAGATACCCAACATGCCTAACCTGAAATTTTTGTGCGCCCCGTGCAATGGCATCAAACTTCAGTACCCTATATTTTCTATAGGTGATGCTTCAGAAGCCCCTTATAGGTATCAGTTTAGTGTTATGGAGAAGGTCTTGTGTTAGAATTAGTGCTCTTACTCTGGCATATGTGGCGATATGTTAGATGTGTATCGCAATCAACGTTTTCACTCGTAGCCGTATGTGGGGGTGGGGGGGGGCCTCAAAAAAATTTTTGGGGGCGATTTTATGTGCTTGGGTGTAAGTTTATTTTTTGTAAAAAAAACATTTTTTTTTACTTAACTTTTTTTTTTTCATCACATAGGGGACAAAAAGTCCCCTATGTGATGTTTTTATGTGACAGGTTCTCTTTAATGAGACATGCAGACCCCGCGTGTCTCCCCTGCACTCCACTTAATATTTTGCAATGCAGATCACATTGCAAAACATTACTTCCCGACTGAGCTAGCCTCGGACACTGAGAATTGACCTGGAAGTGATGTCAGAGACGTTGCTATCCTGGTCAATGCAAGAAGGGGAGGAGAGCGGATGTGTAGTCGTTCCTCTCCTTTCCCTTCTACACGCTGCCGCCCGCCATGGCTGTCCTGGGCCCGCCGATGGGCAAGCGGAGCCTGGTGAGCATGGCGGGAGAATGCGCATGGGGGGACGCCGGTAGGGGGGGTGCGTGAGAGAGATCGGGCGGCGAAAGTGTTAATTTATATTGTCCCTTGTATTTCTGTATGTGGATGATGGCACTGTAATTATTTTAATTAAAAAAACAATTAAAGTACCCTTTTCCTAATTGATATACAGCTGTCACATGATCCAGACCTTTCCCAGCCTGTCTGCAGGCAAACATAAGCAGGAGTCCTCTGCTGCTGGTCACATGTTCAAAATAAAAAAAACAGCCTTTCGAATACAGAGTAAAAATAAATAATTGATAATATCAATAAACGGTTTTAAATTATCATACCAATATATATTTGAAATGAAATATGTATTGTTTTGTGGAAATTACATGGTGTGGGCAGAGTTTTGTCAGTCACAGGCTGTCACACCCCTCCAGTCTCTGTCTTAGAATAAGAGGAAGGTGAAGCCACCATTAATTTAGTAATATCCTGCCCCCATTATGTTTAGCTGGTCAGTAAGCATGGACAAGGAGGGAGGGTGTGGGCTGTCATTTACCACTGCATATACATCCACGTGTGTGACTCTATGGGCTGCTCAGATATGATAGCGAGGAAATGCTCAGCATAGAACCTCACTAAAAACTGAGCATGTGCAGAGCTGCCAACACTGCTCTGCAGAATTCCTAGCTGAATTGGCGACATGAACAAAAGGTGCAGATAGACAGCAGCAGGATCAACCAGAGTTTTTTCAGAAAACAGAAAATCTCAGAGTGAGTATGAACAGCATGTAATACAGAATTGAATTAATCGTTTTTTATAATGTGGGTTTATTGACACTTTAACATTAATGGTTTGTTGTCATTTTCAATATGAGTACTAGAAAGTTTACAGTAACCTGAATTTTAGATTGGGGGTCATGCCACTATCCATTTTCTATAAAACCACACTTGCAAGAGGGCATTGTTGCTAGTCAAGTTTGGCACACCTTACCAAGCCATTCTCAACCAATGTAAAAGGCATTTTTTCCACTGGTGTCAGTAAGGGTTCCATGAGACTTGAAAACTTTTTTAGGGGTTCCTTTTGGTAAAAGGCTTGAGAAAGGCTGAATTAACATGTTTATTTTGACAATCAATACCTTTTGCCACATAAAGGAATCCACATCATCCATCATTGTTAGGAGTGAGGCTGGGTTCACAGCATTGCGAATTGGTTGCGGGTTCCCCGCATCCAATTCGCAATAGCAGGAGATTTTGACCGGCTCTCTATGGAGCCGGTTCACATATCTCCGCAGCAGGTCCGGTGCATGTTTCCCAAAAACGCGGTGCGACTTTTGGTCCGTTTCAGTTCCGAATTCAGCCAAAAATTCGAGCTGAAATCGGACCTGAAACGGTGTACCAGGACGCACCGACCCCTGCTGTGAGCCGCATGCGGTTCATATGTGAACCCAGCCTCAATATTTTTGGCGCGTTACAATTTACTCTGTAATTATGAAGATAAACACTTGTCTCCTGTAGGCACCGAGGGGGCCAGCAGACAGCACAAGAGTACCACTTGTGTTCATAATAATTTCTCTTTACTGGGATATTATGGACGTGATTTGACTATACAGTAGGGGGAAGGAGATTGAATCACTTCAGGCACTCAGTCATGTAAAAATTCCCCTGATCTTTTAATCACTTCAGCCCCGGAAGGATTTCCCACTTTAGGACCAGAGCCCTTTTTCGCGTTTCGGCACTGCGTCGATTTAACTGACAATTGCACAATTGCACAGTCCTGCGACGTTGTACCCAAACAAAATTTGCGTCCTTTTTTTCCCCAGAAATAGAGATTTCTTTTGGTGGTATTTTATCACCTCTGAGTCATTTCTGATCGCCGCTATAAACAAAAAAGAGTGACAATTTTGCAAAAAAAAAAAAAACAATTTTTCTTACTTTTTGCTAAAATACAAAAAAAATATAAAAAAAAATTTTTTTCATCAGTTTTGGCCGATTTATATTCTTCCTCATATTTTTGGTAAAAAAATTTGCAACTGGCGTTTATTGATTGGTTTGCGCAAAAGTTGCCGTGTTTACGAATAATGAGAATTAATTTCTGGGGCTTTGATTTTTTTTAATTTTTTACTAGTAATGGCGGTGATCTGTGATTTTTAGTGGTACTGCGATATTGCGGTGGGCATGTCGGACCATTTTAACACTTTTTTGGGACCTCTGGCATTTATACAGCGATCAGTGCTATGAAAATGCACTGATTACTGTGTAAATGCCATTGGCAGTGAAGGGGTTAACATGCAGGGGGCACTCTAAGGGTTAACAGTGTTCCCTGGGCGTGTTCTAACTGTGTGTTGGCTGGCCTGGCTGGGGGAAGAGGGTGATCACGGCTTCCATATACAGGAAGGGGATGATCACCACCCTTCCCCCTCTATGAGAACGGAGATCCGTGTTTACATACACGGACCTCCATTCTCTCACTGCGGGGGGGGCATCGCGGGTACCCAGCAGCAATCGAGTCCACCCTATCCGCTCCCTGGCCCCCCCAACACAGTGAGCGCGCCTCCGCCGGGGCGCGTGCGCTCACAATACTAGTTATCGCAGACGGCGTCCTGTGACGTCGTTTCACGATAACGAGCCAACTTGCCGCCGTCACGCTGCGGTCGGCAAGTGGTTAAGGCAACATGGGTAAAATTAGGAATATCCACAGGCTTCTACGTAAGAAACTCTTCCCAATCTGTCTTACTTTGCATTTATATGTCCCCAAATACCAAAGGCAATAAACAAAAAATGTCTCATAGTGTAGTATTTATTTGAAAGGACATACAATAAAACAGGTATTAAATACAAAAAAACAATGCAAAAAGGCGCTAGACTTACATTTAACACCGCCACCCAGACCGTGGCCGTGTGATGTTCTGGTTCTTAAATCCTATCCTTCACTATTCGCATAAAAATGCAGGCCCCTGAGGATGGGAAGAATTTCTTACATTGAAGCCTGCAGATATTCCTAACTTTACCCATGTTGCCTTAACAGATCTTTTCTTTGGTGAGTGCGCATTACATGGGGGTGATAGCTGGTGAAGGCTGGTGATTAATGTTTGCCCAAATATTTTGCATGGAGTGTTATCCACTTGAGTGCAATTCATCGGAATTGTAACAATATTACACTATACAAGTTTTTTTCTTTTTTTCCAAAATATCTGGATTTTCAATAATATGGGTAAAGGAGAGGACACAACTTCACAAGATTGGCATTATCAATGCGAGTTTGCTGCACTTAAAGTAGAACTATGGTCAAAATGAAGAAATCAAAATGTAATGCACCTATACAGTCTGTTGAACATGTCATTGATTGTTTTGCATAAAGCAGCAAGGATGGTGAGATATCTACCTTTGTCCCTGCTGTCATGTGCACTTCCTTTAGTGAGGTGACAACTTTATTTCTTGGTTTTTGAATTGCCTGTGTTAGACTCATGTTGTCCCCATTTGCGTCTATTCTCTCTGCAAAAACTTCCTGACATCACTGGGGGGAGGGAATCTTATATCACATGGGCTTATATCTACACAGAATCCCGATTAGGCCCTGCCCATGACTGGTCAGTGAAACCCCGCCCACTCCCACCTATGTCCTGCCTTTGCTAGCCCACTGCTCTAGCTCCTAGCTCCTCGCTCCTGTTGTGCCCGTTTACAAATTATCAAAGGAGTGCAGACAGGGAGAAGCACACAGATTACTAGACTGTTCTGTGTGCAAAGTAACCTGTACTATCTTGTGCTGTGGTTACATAACACACACCCAGCTATTGTTTGGCAGATGGGTGTGTGTTATTTAAAATAGACTGAGCATCATAGAAAGATGGATGTCTGGGATAGAGCAGCTATTTCACTGACAGTAAATTACACCTGACCTCTGCAGAACTCCTCCCATCATCACTACACTATACAGTTAAGGAGAACTGATGGAGGGGATTATAGACCCCAATCACAGCTACATGGTAGGGGAATAATAATGTCAGTTATTATGTTTATTACCATGTGTAACTTTCAGGTATTTATATGAGGATTTACAAAAATATGTATGTTGCCTTAAGTTGTACTTTAATTGTGTAGCCACTAATTTGGTAAGCCTTCAATCCTTATATTGGCTGGATATTTTTATACTTACTGAGTTGGATCATTGGAGTTTTTTGGATTAATACAGGACTATTTTTACTTTTATGATTATCTTCAGTTTTGAGATTTGTATATTTCACAGTGCTGCACTTTGTATGTTTATTAATTTGAAGGATTAGGTATATTGCCTTTTTGGTAGCAGCTGTTAGTTTAGCGCTCTCTTCACATATTTTTTCAGTCTTGTAGCTTTGTTTTGATGTTTTATTAGGAGTAATATCTTGGATGGGAAATAGGGATTATGGAATGCCTAACTCGACAGTAACAAACCAAGGACAACGCCCTCCCTATGTACAGCTCTGATTCCTCTCCTTTACTTGGTAGAACTCTGATTCCTCTCTTGGCAGCTAACAGTCTCTGTTAGAAAAGTAAAAGTCCTTTAAGGACTAGGAACTCGCAGTCCCTTTAGAAAGTAGCACAAAGTGTTGTAAGCTGCATCCTGGACTATTTCCAACTCCCTTGTAGACGCTGATCCCAGCTCTACCAACTGCAGTAAATAATAGTCCACCTGGCTGCTTCTCCACCAGGCCACCCGGCTGCTTCCCCACCAGCCCACCGGGCTGCTTCTTCACCAGTCTACCCGAATGGCTCTTCTCCAGTCTACCCGAATGGCTCTTCTCCAGTCTACCCGAATGGCTCTTCTCCAGTCTACCTGGCTGACTCTGGAGATCTCCCAGGGCAAGGTTAGAGAAGATTTAAGTACACCGTTATCTTCCAGAGAGACCCTGTCCATGCTGTAGTGCTCACACTGTCCTCCTTGCTCCTGCTGCCTCTCAGGGAAGGCGCTATAACTTTTGCGCAACCCAGTCAAAACATGCCTATTTTTTACCAAAAATATGTGGAAGAATATATATCGGTCTAAACTGATGAATACGTTTGTTTTTTTATTTTTGGATATTTATTATAGCAAAAAGTAAAAAATATTGTTCTTTTTTCAAAATCGTCGCTCTTTGTTTATAGCCCAAAAAATAAAAACCGCAAAGGTGATCAAATACCACCAAAAGAAAGCTCTATTTGTGGGAAAAAAAGGACATCAATTTTGTTTGGGTACAACGCCACACGACCACGCAATTGTCATTCAAAGAGTGACAGTGCTGAAAACTGAAAATTGGTCCGGGCAGGAGGGGGGGTTTAACCACTTCAGCCCCGGAAGGATTTCACACTTTAGGACCAGAGCACTTTTTGCGATTCGGCACTGCGTCGCTTTAACTGACAATTGCGCGGTCGTGCAACGTTGTACCCAAACGAAATTTGCGTCCTTTTTTCCCAGAAATAGAGCTTTCTTTTGGTGGTATTTGATCATTGCTGCATCATTTCTGATCGCCGCTATAAACAAAAGAAGAGCGACAATTTTGCAAAAAAACCCAAATTTCTTACTTTTTGCTAAAATACAAATCCAATAAAAAAATATAAAAAAACATTTTTTTCATCGGTTTTGGCCGATTTATATTCTTCCTCATATTTGTGATAAAAAAATCGCAATTGGCGTTTATTGATTGGTTTGCGCAAAAGTGGCTGCGTTTACGGATGATGAGAATTCATTTCTGGGGTTTTATTTATTTTTTATTATTTTACTTGTAATGGTGGCGATCTGCGATTTTTAGCGGTACTGCGATATTGGGGCAGACATGTCGGACCATTTTGACACTTTTTTGGGACCATTGGCATCTATACAGCGATCAGTGCTATAAAAATGCACTGATTACTGTGTAAATGCCATTGGCAGTGAAGGGGTTAACCTGCAGGGGGCGCTCTAAGGGTTAACTGTGTTCCCTGGGCGTGTTCTAACTGTGTGTGGGCTGCCCTAGCAGGGGAAGGGAAGTGATCACAGCTTCCATGTATAGGAAGGCTGTGATCACAGCCCTTCCCCCTCTCACAGAACGGAGGTCCGTATTTACTTACACGGACCTCCTTTCTTTCAGTGCGGGGGGGGGGCGATTGAGTCTGCCGCACCCGCTCCCTGGCCCCCCCCCGAACACAGTGAGCACGTGCATGATCACAGTGCATGATCTCGCTGCCGCCGTCGTATGACGGCGGTTTGCGTTATCGAGCCACTTTGTCGCCGTCAACCTGCGGTTGACGGTCAGCAAGTGGTTAAGTGCCCAGTAAGTAAGTGGTTAACCAGTCTCTTCCACATAACCAGAGTAAGAGTTTCTTCATATATTTACCTCCTAGCAATAAGCTTTCGGACATAGAAGAGGAGGAGTCTAATAAATAGATTTGTAGTATTACTCATTTCCTCATCTTCAATGATGCCCAACAAACATAGGAGAGGGCTGCGGATGTTAGAGAAGCAAAGCTCTCCAGTTCCGGGAGGGTGTCCATGGACATCCTCCCAGAACTGCTCCTCCGGTGCACCCCCTGGGGTGCGCTTTGTGACTGCTGTCTCTTTCAGACACAGCTGATCACAGAAAGTGATAAAGGGCCAATGACATTGGCCCTTTACCATGTGATCAGCTGTGTCACAGTTGGTTTAATGTAAAGAGCCTTGCCATTTATCGGTATTCCTTTCTTTGCACACTATTTCTGTGTGAGGAAAGGAGGGTCGATAACTGACAAGGTTATCAGGGAGTACATTGCTTACACTGATAGTTAGGCCTCATACACACGGACGTTTCTAAAAAAATGAACAAAACGTCGGGCCCGACGTCAAGGAAAAAAATCGGCGTTTTTCGGCGTTAGTGAGCGTTAGTGAGCATCGGCGTCAATAGGCGTTTCTTTAAAAAAATCATCCCTCTGCTATTTTTCAACCTAAAAACGTCGGCGTCAAAAAACGCCGGTTAACGCCGGTACAGTATTAGTTGGCGTTAGTTGGCGTTTTGCGGCGTCGGCGTCAAGAAACGCCAAAACGTTACAGCCTCAGAACGCGGTGACCGTGGGTTCTAGTTTCAGCTCACTAACCCCGACGCCATCTACAGCTCAAAAACGTCAGCGTTTTTATGGGGCCATTCACTAACATGGAGAGCTGCAAAAAACGCCAGAAAACGCCAGCGTCAAAAAACGTCCGTGTGTATGAGGCCTTAGGGCATAACAGAAACTAAAAAAAGTAGTTTTTTTTTCAAAATTCTCAGTATTTTTTCTTTGTTTAGCACTAATTAAAAATCCCAGTGCTAATTAAATACCACCAAAAGATAGCTCTCTCTCAAAAAATTATAAACATTTAATATGGGTACAATGTTACAGCAATGAAATGTAAAAATTGGCCTGGGCAGGAAGGGGGTGAAAAGTATTTAATTGAGAAACAAAATAGTTCCCCCAAAGATCAGGAAACGCCAAGCTACCCAAGTCCAGAGGAAAATTCAGGGTAGCCAAAGAAATTCATGGAGCTTGAGAACCCCATAAAAACGCTGTCAACTCCAAGTCAATAGACCGAAATAAACGTTTGGGGATAAACATGGAGGAATTAGACAATGCTTAAAGGAATTTGGGGAGGAAAATAATTTTAAACAATTGATTCCGCCCCAGATGTTAGTGTTCTAAACTGTTTTACTGAAGTAGTGATTCTCAATTAGACTCTCTGCTGGAGTCTTATAGAGACTGAGCTATGCAGCCATGTTACCCAATGGAGTCACAGATATATTACTGTGAAGAGTTCAAGACAGGCCCGAAGCAAAAAAAAAAAAAAAATGAGCGTAGGGCCTTAATGACAGGGTGCCCTGGGCGGAGACAGAAGGGTTAAGTCAGCTAGGGGTGGGGAACAGGAATGGGGCGTGTTAGGGTTTTTAAGGCAGGGGCCGTAGCAAAGAGCAGCAGAGCGGGAACTGGAAAGAATTCCCACCCTCCCTCCCTTATCTTGCTTAGGTGTATTGGAGATTTTTGAATGTAGCGGTTGGGGTCTCAGGAGGCCGGTCAAGTTGGTCAGGTTGGGAAGGATCCATCGTAGGTATGGAGTCCTCAGTGGTGGTCAGTTACACAGGTAACTGAAAAAAGGAAGGTAGTAGTGCGTAGTGCGGCTGGGAAATGGGCGGTACAAAATACATACAAGATTGGTGATATGGGGCCTCCTGGGATTCCTACCGGCTTAAAACATGCTTTGGGATTATGTTGTGTTAATGGTTAATTGGTTTGTCAAAATAAAACGGCCTAACGGCCAATTTCCTCCATACGGTGTGCAGTGTCGTTATTTATATGTTTAAGGTTAAGGTCTAACCGGGTCATGTGTGTTTCATTATTCTCCATGTTTTTGCCACCCTGAATCTGTATTATATTATTGCTGCTAACTTTGCACCTGTTTAGTAAACTTCAAGTTGCAGTTACTCTGAGTATTCAGCAGATGTAAACTATCACCTCCTCCCTAGTGCAGCATATACAGGCCAGTCAGTCCTCTGTCCTCCGGGGGCGCTATCTACATTGTGTATGTTCCTGGGAGAAGGGGAAGGAGGCGCACATTTCTGAGCTGAAAGGAAGAAGGAAGTCAGACACTGAGACCTTTCCAGGGCGGCAGCCATCATGTAGAAGCCCAACAACCAGAATTATTTTTTATTTCTTTGACATTGAAGATAAGCTGTTTTTTTAAATATAACGCCACTGTTTATCACTCCTCCCTCCTAAATTATTGAAATTTCATTATTATTATTTTGAACATGCAATCCTTATTTTAGGTTGAAACTAACAGTGAAGCTAAAACTCCATTTTATATCCTGTATTTTAATTTTAAAAAAATGTATTTCCTAGTACTTCTCAGTGCACTAGAGTTCAGCTCCACCCTCTTGAACCCATAGTACCACCTTAATTAGTCTATAAAAGAGAGCATACACATTGCTGCAGTGTCCTTACATCAGGGCCACCTACATTTTCTTCATCTCCCTACCACTCTCCACTCTGGTTCTGCCTAACCAAGGTGGACAACACACATGTTGACTGATTATGCCATCTGGGGATTTTTCCTTGGCCAAACTCCACTATTCTGAGCATTGTGGTGCCCTGTGTCAGAAACAAATGCTGTATGTTTGTTTTTTGTCTGTTCTTGTGCATTGGCTACCCAGTCAAAATGAGTAGACTGCCTTAACACGCAATTTAACACACAAATTAACCGTTAGGTCTTAAGGAGCTCTTGAAGTGTATCTGAATTCAAATCTTGTTACATCTGTCTTGACTATATAAATGCACCTCTCCTTACCTTTCTCAAACTTTTTAACCTTAGAGAAACACTTTAAATAATAATTTTGAGGTCTAGAGGAACCCCTGCTAACATTAACTTAATCAGGAGTCTGCGAGAAGAATGCTCCTCTCATTGATGGTTAGGGAACAAAGCCCCTCTCACACTGGTGGTCAGGATACCACCCTTACAGGCATAAGAGGTGCCAGTTGGTTCTGCCAAGTGTTGTTAGGCCCTGGAATCATCAGATGGGATGTCAATCAGCCACATCTCAAGGAACCACTAGTGACCTCTGGAGCAGCCTTTAACACGAAGGAACCCTTAATATAACTTTCTGGTCTTGGGGAACCCCTGCTAATAATTCCCATTTCTGCAGCTAGAGTACGTTGCTGTGATGCTCACTGGGAGGCTTGCTCCTTACAATAATGGTCAGTGAGAAGAATCCACCCTTACAGATAGCTAATAAGATCATTGGTGTCAGCCGTTACTCATATGAAATGCAGAAATAGCTCATAGAACCCCTAATAAGCTGTAGTGGAACCCTATAGTTCCATGAAACGCTGGTTGAGAAAGGCTGATCTGGAGGAATAATTTATGAGAAAGGCTGTTCTAGGTTTTATACAGTACATCTTAGGGCCTGTTCCCACGTATGCAATATGGGAACATGTGTGATATTACATGCATCCCTGCAACACATGAAAACATGCTTTGTTCTAGCAGATGCGCTCTGCCCCCATTCATTCCTAAAGGGTTAGTTCACCTTTTCCAAAAAATTGCTTATTTAGACAAAGGATGTCTGTAGACATAAACAAACTGTGCAGACTTTACCAAAGTTGAATAATGCCCTTGCTGTAGGTGAAGGCCCATTTATGTACCTCATGAATCCTGACTGGAAAGCTCTCAGGATCTTGCTAAGAGATGCCTAGCTTTTACTGTTCACCTTTACAGGAGCAAGCTCACTACTGTGAAGGTGAACAGTATCAGCTAGGCATCTTTTAGCAATGTCCTTTGCAACGTCCTAGGAGTTTTCCAGTTAGGCTTCATGAGGTACAGTACTGTGCAAAAGTTTTAGGCAGGTGTGAAGAAATGCTGTAAAGTAAGAATGCGTCAGAGCCCGGGGCGGAACCCAGAGATCAGCTGGCCTGACATGGGGAGGAGCTGGAGGAGGTCTCCCCTGCGTGAGCTGTGACTCACAGACTGTAGGAGACCCCATATCCTGATCATGGGACAGGTGACACAGACTGTCGCTGCCTGACACGTGGAGGGAGTGATGATATCCCCCAAGGTAAGAACCCCCCTCTCCTGTCCACCTGGCTACACCCCCCCTCTCCTGTCCACCTGGCTGCACCCCCCCTCTCCCCTGTCCACTTGGCTGCACCTACTGTCCCCTGTGCACGTGGCTGC
>BLSH010148152.1:1419857-1436053 GCA_018402905.1 Glandirana rugosa
ACCCCACCTCCTTGAACTGACCGGACGTGTCTCAGGACTGGAGTTGGGCTATCTTGTGGAAACCCTACTTAATCTCTCCTCTGACGTTCGATCCGGAAGAGTAGGCTGTAGTCACGACTGGAGTGTTTACGCAAAGACCTTCTTCCCAGTTTGTAAGGGTATCTGTGTGAGGATTTGGAACACCTGTCGGAAGGGTCTTCTCAACTTCGACAATATCGACGTTTTTATATCGAATGTTTTTACACTCCCCACAGGAGTGAAAACACTCTATGACATATATATATGTATATATGTCAACACAAGTTTTAATAAGTTGGGGGTTACGACATTTACCAAAATCCCTTAAATCACATGTAAACATTAACATAAGACTGTCCTTGTAGGATTTCATTCAGAATACAATTACAAATGTACACTAAATTCCCTAAAACCATTTACAGCATTGGGGGTTGAATAATTTTGAACACAACTGTATATATGTATATATATACAGTATCTCACAAAAGTGAGGACACCCCTCACATTTTTGTAAGCTATATTTTTGCAGCTATAACAGCTTCAACTCTTCTGGGAAGGCTGTCCACAAGGTTTAGGAGTGTGTCTATGGGAATGTTTGACCCTTCTTCCAGAAACGCATTTGTGAGGTCAGCACTGATGTCGGATGAGAAGGCCTAGCTTGCAGTCTCCTCTCTAATTCATCCCAAAGGTGTTCTATCGGGTTGAGGTCAGGACTCTGTGCAGGCCAGTCAAGTTCCTCCACCCCAAACTCGCCCATCTATGTCTTTATGGATCTTGCTTTGTGAACTGGTCCAAATCATTTTGTGGAGCGGGGATTATGGTGAGGGATTGTTTTTCAGGGGTTGGGTTTGGCCCTTTAGTTCCAGTGAAGGGAACTCTTAAAGTGATTGTAACAGCTTTTTTTTTTTAAATAACAAACATGTTATACTTACCTTCTCTGTGCAGTTAGTTTTGCACAGAGCAGCCAGATCTCCTCTTCTGCTGTCCCTCTTTGCAGCTCCTAGCCCCTCCTCCTATCGACTGCCCCCATAGCCAGCAGTTTTCTATGGGGCACCTGAGCCGAGTCAGAGCTCTGTGCATCCATTCAGACATGGAGCCCTGACCAGGCCCCGCTCCCTCTCTCCCCTGATTGGCTGACTGACTTTGACAGACATGGGAGCCAATGGCTCCGCTGCTGTGTCTCAGGCAAACAGGAGGAGTGTCCTGGACGGCTAAGACACTCGTGGACATTGCTGGAGAGAAATGGGGCTCAGGTAAGTAATTGGGGGGGGTGCTGGGGGGAGGCTACTACACAAAGAAGGTTTTCTTTTATCTTAATGCATAGAATGCACTAAGATAAAGAAACCTTCTGTCTTTACAACCCCTTTAAGGTATCAGAATACCAAGACATTTTGAACAATTTCATGATCCTAACTTTGTGGGAACAGTTTGAGAATGGCCCCTTCCTATTCCAACATTACTGCGCACCAGTGCAAAAACAAGGTCCATAAAGACATGGATGAGCAAATTTGGGGTGGAGGAACTTGACTGGCCTGTACAGAGTCCTGACCTCAACCCAATAGAACACCTTTGGGATGAATTAGAACGAAGACTGTGAGCTATGCCTGCTCTCCAACATCAGTGCCTGACCTCACAAATGTGCTTCTGGAAGAATGGTCAAACATTCCCATAGACACACTCCTAAACCTTGTGGACAGCCTTCCCAGAAGAGTTGAAGCTGTTATGTCTGCAAAAGGTGGGCCAACTCAATATTGAACCCACGGAATAAGACGCCATTAAAGTTCATGTGTGTGCAAGGGCAGGCATCCCAATACTTTTATATAGTGGGAGATTAGCTCGTGCTCGTGGGGATCACTTTTCAGGGGAAAAAATTCAGCATGGATGTCAGTTTCTTTAAAATCTGACAGCTTGCCAGGTTTATTATTTCAGGTTTGCAAGTTCAAAACACAAACAAAAACACAAAACAAAACCTCGCCATCTGGCGCTAAACTAACCAAACCAATTCCTCTATATACAGTGTAGGGCTGTCCCCGACACCCACAAAACATAAGCACATTGGATTCTTAGAGTCCAAATTAGCATACAGAGCTCTCTCAGCTTTCTCCCTCTGAGATCCAGGATTGAGCTCTCCTCTGTTCTCTTCCTGGTCATTAAATGCAGGTGGAGAGGGGTCTGAGTGGACCAGAAAGACCGGGCCGGAACCAGCTCTGCCACGGTGGCCGGCAAAACCTGGGTCAGACTCTCACTAGTCGCCTCAAAATGATCTCATGCAAGGCGACAAGTATCACCCGTCCATTGTGGCGCCTCGCATAATGTCACATATCCCTCCCCTCTGCTCAAGCCCGTCGGGTGGAGCAACTGTCCTGACCATGCAGTTGGCCTGGGAAAGACCATCTGCGTTATTTTGGAGCCTTCCAGCCCGGTGTTCCACTGAAAACTTAAACGGCTGTAGGGCCAGGAACCACCTAGTCACCCGGCTATTTTTCTCCCAGTTGTTACACATCCACTTAAAGGGGGCATGGTCAGTGACTAGCATGAATGACCTTCCCAGCAGGTAGTATTTTAGGACCTCTAAGGCCCACTTGATAGCCAGGCACTCCTTCTCCACAATGGCATAATTCCTTCCATGCCTATTAAGCTTAAGCTTCCTGCTTAAGTAGACGACCGGGTGCTCCTCACCATCTCTGATCTGGGACAGAACAGCACCTAGTCCCACCTCAGAAGCGTCCGTTTGAACCACAAACTCCTTTGTGAAGTCTGGGGTCACGAGCACTGGCTGTACACAAAGGGCTTGCTTAATTTCTGGAAGGCCTTCTCGGCTTCGGGATTCCACTTAACCATTCCTGACCCTCTACCCTTTGTTAGATCAATCAGAGGGACAGCGATGGTGGCAAATTCGGGAATGAACCATTGGTAATACCCTGTAATCCCCAGGAAGGCACAAATCTGTTTCTTGTTCACGGGTTGAGGCCATTTTTAAATGGCTTCGATCTTATTGGTCTGGGGCTTGATCAGACCCCGACCAATAACATACCCAAGGTATTTGGCCTCCTCCAGACCTATGGCACACTTTTTCGGGTTGGCTGTTAAACCTGCTACCCTCAGCGAATCTACCACTGCCTGCACCCGGGCAGATGTGATTCCCAATCTGGGCTGTGGATGACCACATCATCCAGATAGGCCGTTGCATAGGGCCAATGCGGCCTCAAAGTTATGTCCATCATCCTCTAGAAGGATGCAGGGGCCCCATGCAGACCAAACGGCATTCGCTTGTATTGGAAGGACCCCTTGGGGGTAGAGAAGGCCGTTTTTTTCCTTTGCTGACTCCATTAGGGGGATCTGCCAGTATCCCTTAGTTAAGTCTACGGTTATGTACCGGGTACCTCCCAATCTATCCACAAGTTCGTCAACCCGTGGCATCAGGTATGCGTGAAACTTAGACACATCATTCAGCTTCCTGAAATCGTTACAGAACCGGATAGTGCCATCAGGCTTTGGGACCAGTACTATTGGGCTTGAACAGGTGCTGTGGGACTGCTCTATCACGTCTAACTCTAACATGCTTTTTATTTCTCTCGCCACTGCCTCTCGTCTAGCCTCAGGTATTTGGTGTAGGGTTTTACATTTACACGGACCACTGGTTCCGTGATTATGTCATGTTGTAGTACAGTGGGCAGTCCAGGTAGGGAAAAAAAGTCTCTATTTTTACTGACAAATTCCTTAATGTCGTGTTGTTGTGTCAGTGACAAGGACTCGGTTATGGGGACATCCGGGGTCAGGGGTAACCAGTCCTTTTGCGGAGTGGGCACTGCCAATAAACTCTCCCTGTCCTTCCTTTAGGAAATTAACATGGTAAAACTTTGTAGCTTTCTTCCCCTACTCTTTCCCTAATCTCAAAGGGACCCTGCCACTTTGACAGGAACTTACTTTTATGGCAAAAAATCCCAATTTTGCCCATCTTTATCTACCACCTTTTTTAGCATACTCTTGAGGGTCTTGTTAAACCTTTCCACCAGACCGTCAGTTTGGGGGTGTTAAACAGAGGTACTAAGATGGGAGATTTTGTACAATTTGCACAATTCTCTGGTCACTCTGGACATGAACAGGGTACCCTGATCTCTTTAGGGATCCCCACCCAACGAAACACCTGGACCAGCTTCTTGGCAATAGTCTTAGTGGAGGTGTTCCGCAAGGGTATGGCCTCAGGATAGCGGGTCGCATAGTCCAGGATCACCAGGATGTGCTGTAATCCCCGGGCATATTTTACTACTGGTCCCACGAGATCAATGCCAGTTCGCTCAAATAGAACTTCAATTATGGGAAGCGGGACAAGGGGACTGCGAAAATGGGGTGATGGGGCTGTCATTTGACACTCCGGGCATGATTCACAGTATTCTTTGATGTCTGCATACAACCCAGGCCAGAAGAATCTCTGGGTTGTTCTCTACCTGGTTTTCTCCATACCCAGATGTCCTCCCATTACATGCCCATGGGCCAGATCTAGCACCATCCTGTGGAAGGGTTTGAGAACCACTAGCTGTTCCACTTCGTCCTCCCCGTATTTCACCACCTGATACAAAAAAAATATTTTTAAGCGCCATGTAGGGAAAAGACACCCCCCAATTAGGGACCACAGGTTCTCCATCCATCACCTTCACATTTTTCCTGGCTCTAAGGAGAGCGACACCCCATAGTTGTTCTGTACAGAAGTCCTCTCTCCTGACCCCTAAGTCAGGTACCACATTTGGTTCACTCTCACCATCAGGGTCAGAGACATTGTCTGGGTCATTAGCTCCCTGCTGTGAGCTATCTTCCAGCTCCTCCGGCTCCCCAGCCAGTACAGGAAAAGGAAGAGGGTCTCCTCCCTCCTCGGTCCTGCCACCAGTCTCTCCTTCCATTTGGCAAAACAGGTCTGGCAAAAGGTCAGGTGCTTCTGCAGTAGGGAGAGCTCTATCCTCCAGACTCCTTGTGCCTTCCCCTAACCTCCAAAAATGAGGAAAATCCCTGCCCACTATGGCGTGATGGAGTAGTGATGGTACCACCCCCACTGAATATGTCACACTATCGCAAGGGGTGTCAATCTCAACCACCGCTGTCTGGTAGTCACGAGTGTCCCCATGGATGCAGATGACTCCGACAGTGCTAGGGTGTAACCTTGCAGGGTTTAAACAACTGCTTTTTACCAATGTTACCACACTACCCGAGTCAAGCAGTGCAGTGACTGGTCTTCCATCAACAAAAATCACACACATTTGCTTCTCCGTGCGTCTTGAACATGATGCTGTATATGCGACCTGTGCAAAAAGAGAAAGGCGTCTATTCACATAAGTATAATCACATTGCATGGGTTCATCATTCAGGGGGCAATTGGCAGCAATATGGCCCAATGCATGGCATCGGTAGCACTGTATGTGTTCTATACCCAGTCCTCTCAAGGGTCCCCAAGACCTTCCTGGCTTCTTTGGCCAGTCTCCAGGTCTAGAACCCCAGTCACTTTAGCCGCATCAGTCTTATCAAATTTCCCCTAGCCCCTGAACCCTGGAACAGTCTTACCGGGTCTGCCGGGCGATCTTTCACCTCTAGACACATTGGAGTGGGGCACATATGGGTGCAGCAAGTCCTCAGCAGCCGTGTATCTCTTGATGAGGTACATCAGTTGGCTTGCAATTTTGGGGTCCCCATGGCTGACCCATTTCCTCAAAACAGCAGGGAGCACCCATAGATAGCGGTCCATGACCACACGCTCCACAATCTGGGGACCGGTCAAAGTCTCTGGCTGTAGCCATTTCCTGGTAAGGTGAACTAGGTCGAACATCTGTGAATGGGGTGGCTTGTTGGTGCGATAGGTCCACTGATGCATGCGTTGGGCCCGGACTGCCATGGTGACTCCATGTGTGCAAGTATCTCTGCCTTTAGGGTCTCATAGTCCTGGGCCTTATCTGTTTCCAGATCAAAATAAGCTTTTTGGGGTTCGCCGATCAAGAATGGTGCTAGCAGTCCCGCCCACTGTTCTTTTGCTGATCCTTCGCGAAGAGCGTCTCTTTCAAAGGTCGTGAGGTACGCTCCACGTCATCCACAGGTGTCATCTTCTGCATGTGGTAAGAAGCGCGTACCAACTTTGGTTCCACTGTCATGGGGGGTGCGGGCCCTTTTTTTAACTCCAGCAGGGCCTCTGCAAACTGTCGGTTCATCTCCTGTTGTGCTGACGACTCTCCTCTCGCTGAGCTGCAATGGCCTGGCAATTCTCCTCTTGCTGAAATGCAGCGGCCTCTGCGACCCGGAGGTTAGTTTCCTGCAGAGCTGCGTGTTGTGCTGCCTGTTGTGCGGCAGCGGCCTCTGCGACCTGTCGGTTGGCTTCCAGCTGGGCTGCATTGGCTTGCAGCAGGGCCTTCGACATTTCCTCCATCTTTGAAAGTTGCCTGCATCCTCCACCACGTGTGGGAGATTAGCTCGTGGGGATCACTTTTCAGGGGAAAAGATTAAGCATGGATGTCAGTTTCTTTAAAATCTAGCAGCTTGCCAGGTATATTATTTCAGGTTTGCAAGTTCAAAACACAAACAAAAACAGAAAACAAAACCTCGCTGTCTGGCGCTAAACTAAACAAACAGATTCCTCTCTGTGCAGTGTGGGGCTGTCTCCGACACCCACAAAACATAAGCACATTGCAAACCTTGTTCTTAGAGTCCAAATTAGCACACAGAGCTCTCTCAGCTTTCTACCTCTGAGATCCAGGATCAAGTTCTCCTCTTTCCTCTTGCTGGTCATTAAATTGAAGTGGAGAGGGGTTTGAGTGGAAGAGAGAGACCGGGCCGGAACCAGCTTTGCCACGGTGGCCGGCAAAACCCAGGTCAGACTAAAAATGATCGAATGCAAGGCGACAAGTATTGCCCGTCCATTGTGTCGCCTCGCACAACATCACAATAAATATATATATATATATATATATATATATATATATATATATATATATATATATATATATATATAGATATGTGTGTATATATTTATACTATATATATATATAGTGGCGTTATGAAAGGCGAGGTGATCGATGGACGTTATGTTTCACCTCGCATGCGTTTACTTGCAGGAAACTAAGGTGGAATCCAATCCGGTTTTTACTAGCCACCTTCGCAGGGTTGGTTCCTGAATCAGATTTTGCAGTCCATTTGTGTCCATGAACAGGTGGCATAAAGGAAGCAGCTCTGGGTTAGATGATTGCTCTGACCTGCGACTCAGAATCCATCAAACCTGAGAGAGCTTGAACTGAATTTTGCTTTATGATTGAAACAAAAGGTTTGCATTGTCTTTGTTTTGTGAGTGACTGGGAGAAGCCCTTCACCGCTCAGTTAGGGAAACTGAAGATGTTTAGTTTAGTAAGAGCCTGGATGGCAAGAATTTATCTTCTGTTTTATTTGTTTTATTTTCATGCAGCCTTTTAAAATAAAATTGGCTACAAGTCAGCTTTTAAGAAAACCTGCCGTGTGGACTGTCTTTTTTTCCCAGGGAAGAAGGGAAGATGATCCCCCTTGAGCTAACCCCCCACAATATATATATATATATATATATATATATATATATATATATATATATATATAGTACCTCACAAAAGTGAGTACACCCCTTACCCCTTAAATATTTTATTATACCTTTTCATGTGACAACATTGAAGAAATGACACTTTGCTACAATATAAAGTAGTGGTATAGCTTGTATAACAGTGTAAATTTGCTGTCCCCTCAAGATAACTCAACACACAGTCATTAATGTCTAAACAGGTGGCAACTAAAGTGAGTACACCCCTAAGTGAAAATGTCCAAATTGGGCCCAATTAGCAATTTTCCCTACCTGGTGTCATGTGACTCGTTAGTGTTACAAGGTCTCAGGTGTGAATGTGGAGGAGGTGTGTTAAATTTGGTGTTATTGCTCTCACTCTGTCATACTGGTCACTGGAAGTTCAACATGGCACCTCATGGCAAAGAACTCTCTGAGGATCTGAAAAAAAATATTGTTGCTCTACATAAAGATGGCTTATGCTAGAAGATTGCCAAAACCCTGAAACTGAGCTGCAGCACGGTGGCCTAGACCATACAGTGTTTTAACAGGACAGGTTCCACTCAGAACAGGCCTCACCATGTTCGACTAAAGGAATTGAGTGCATTAGCTCAGCGTCATATCCAGAGGTTGTCTTTGGGAAATAGACGTATGAGTGCTGCCAGCATTGCTGCAGAGGTTAAAGGGGTGGGGGGGTCAGCCTGTTAGTGCTCAGACCATACGCCACGCACTGCATCAAATTGGTCTGCATGGCTCTCATTCCAGAAGGAATCCTCTTCTAAAGATGATGCACAAGAAAGCCTGCAGACAGTTTGCTGAAGACAAACAGACTAAGGACATGGATTACTAGAACCATGTCCTGTGGCCTGATGAGACCAAGATAAACTTATTTGGTTCAGATTGTGTCAAGCGTGTGTGGAGGCAACCATGTGAGGAGTACAAAGACAAGTGTGTCTTGCCTACAGTCAAGCATGGTGGTGGGAGTGTCATGGTCTGGGGCTGCATGAGTGCTGCCAGCACTGGGGAGCTGCAGTTCATTGAGGGAATCATGAATGGCAACATGTACTGTGACACACTGAAGCAGAACATGATCCCCTACCTTCTGAGACTGGGCCACATAGCAGTATTCCAACATGATAATGACCCCAAACACACTTCCAAGATGACCACTGCCTTACTAAAGAAGCTGAGGGTAAAGGTGATGGACTGGCCAAGCATGTCTCCAGACCTAAATAGTGGAAGAGCACAAGGTCTCTAACATCCATCAGCTCCGTGATGTTGTCATGGAGGGGTGGAAGAGAACTCCAGTGGCAACCTGTGAAGCTCTGGTGAGCTCCATGCCCATGAGGGTTAAGGCAGTGCTGGAAAATAATGGTGGCCACACAAAATGTTAACACTTTTGGCCCAATTTAGACATTTTCACTTAGGGGTGTACTCACTTTTGTTGCCAGCAGTTTAGACATTAATGGCTGTGTGTTGAGTTATTTTGAGGGGACAGCAAATTTACACTGTTATACAAGCTGTACACTCACTACATTGGAACAAAGTGTCAATTCTTTTTTTAATTACTTTATTATTTTTCACATTATTATTATATTTTACAATTGGTTTAGGAGCCCCATCTGGGGGGCTTTGGTGAAATATCAGGGACCTAAACAGACCCCCGATGTCTCACTTCTAAGATAGAAAAAGGGACTGAGGACAGAGATTACTGAGTCCCTTTCTCTCCAGCCTCAGCTGCACCGACCCCTTCCCCCACTCTCCATCCTGAGACATCCCCTGCAGCAGCTGGAGAGGAGAGAAGGGAAGCTGGCAGTGCTGTGGGGTGGGGGGTGGGGAGGGGTCATGCAGCACGGGGAATCTGCACCACACAGGGTGATTAGGGTGTGCCCAGGCACAACCAGCACACCCTGTGCACACGCCTATGCTGGTTGGGTTCTCTCCATTATCTCAGCATGATTATGTACTCTTCCAAAATGCTCCCTTGCACTTCACCTCTCTCAACATCATTGTTAATTATAGTATAGAGAACTATGAGCAGTAATACCAGCATGAGCTTTATTACATCTGCATAAAAAGAAAAAATGTATAATCTTATTTCTATTAATTTTCAGACATACTGTACATGTAAAAAAGAACAGCTGGATGTAATTAATCTTATCTATGTGTTTTAAAGCAGTTGTCTACCCTTTTTTTGTACTTTTACCTACAGGTAAGCCTAGAATAAGGCTTACCTGTAGGTAAAATGAATATCTTCTAATGTAATATATCGTTACGGCGCATGCGCCGTGTATGTGTCCCGGCAAAAGCCGGCATTAGTTCCGGACCCTGCCGGGAAAAACGAGCCCCGCGCGCATGCGCGGGAGTGACGTTCGCGGCTCCGGCCAGTCACAGCGCCGGAGCCGCGTACCCGGAAGCAAGATCCGGGTGAAGATGTCCGCTCCCACGGAGGGGACCGAGCGGATCGGTCGGATCTTCGTTTTAAGGTGAGTATTTCATAATGAGCTAGTATGCCATGCATACTAGCTCATTATGCTATTGTCTTGCAGGTTTTTATTTTTTTTATTTTTAATTTTTGACTAGACAACCGCTTTAAGGCGACTGTTATTAGGGGATAGGGAGGCAAACTGCTGCAGGTAAAAAGGTAAACATAGCTGCAGCCTCCAATACCTACCTGTTATGGCCAAATCACAGGCCACTGAGACAGGCAAAGCCTCAGCACCTACTGCACAATCCTATTACCTGCCTCCTACGTAATCCTTATAGCCTGTGATAGGTCAGTAGGACTATGTGGAGGCGGGGCTTACTGTCAGAACGTTGTCTGCGGCTTGGCAGATTTTAGTAGATTGGGTGTAGAAAGTTACATTTTACGGAACATGTAGGAAATCTTTGCTTTTTTATTTGTTTTTTGCTTGTCTATTGATACTCAAATTGAGATGCAGCATTTGTTAACATAGATATCAATAAGGCTGCTATACATAGGTGTGCGCACTCTGTGCAGTGCTGATTCCCCTTATTGCCCGAGCTTTCCCCCATGTTGGGCCCCCCTCCTCACCACAGTGCTGCTGGTTTCCTTCCTCTCCCCCTCGCTGCTCCGGGAGATGTTTCAGGATGGAGAGTGGGGAAGGGTCTAAACAATATGTCATTTGTTGGCTCCTTCCTTTTCTAAATGAACACAGTAAACACATTCACTGGGTTCAATCATAACGGAAGCATAGTAAACTGTTTACTATGCTTCGGTGTGTGAATAAACAGAAGGCCGCTCAGCACTAAGGCTGCAGAGAAAGGCATGTGTGTTTGAGCTTAGGGAGTGCACACCCTAATGCAATAGGCTGTGCACACCTATGCTGCTATAGATTACTTGAAACTCAATTTGGTTTGGTAGCTCTGATTTTTTTTTTTCTTTATATTTTGAATGCTATAGTCTAATCTTTCTCGTAAACTTGTTTTGCAGACTACCACCCTGAAATTTTTAAAGCTGCAGACTATAGTGATATCAATGGAGAATCTATGGACTCTCAGCATTTTTCAGGTAATATCTTCATTGTTTAACTTTTATCTTCAAACTGGAACTTCATGCACAGTTATATTAAAAACAATTATTTATTACTTTTGCAATACTGTGAAATTATAGCATTGAGATTCCTAAAGTTAGAGGTGATATTGCAAAAAAATCCTTCAGGACAAGAAAATTGTCTATACAATTAATTAAAAAATAAAGGTTTCAGTTCCATGAAGGACCAAAAGTCATATACAGGTCTATTTTCATTATTTATTTTGTACACTGTGTTTTCCAGGTGTTTTATAAGAAATCAATAAGGGGATCTAACAATTATCTATGTTCAAAAGTGTTTATTAGCATACAGTATCTCACAAAAGTGAGTACACCCCTCACATTTTTGTAAGTATTTTATTCTATCTTTTCATGTGACAACACAAGAAATGACACTTGGCTACAATGTAAAGTAGTGAGTGTACAGCTTGTATAACAGTGTAAATTTGCTGTCCCCTGAAAATATCTCAACACACAGCCATTAATGTCTAAACCGCTGGCAACAGAAGTGAGTACACCCCTAAGTGAAAATGTCCAAATTGGGTTAAATTAGCCATTTTCCCTACCCAGTGTCAAGTCACTCGTTAGTGTTAGGTCTCAGGTGTGAATGGGGAGCAGGTGTATTAAATTTGGTGTTACTGCTCTCACTCTCTCATACTGGTCACTGGAAGTTCAACATGGCAACTCATGGCAAAGAACTCTCTGAGGATCTGAAAGAAAGAATTGTTGCTCTACATAAAGATGGTCAAGGCTATAAGAAGATTGCCAAGACCCTGAAACTGAGCTGCAGCATGGTAGCCAAGACCATACAGTGGTTTAACAGGACAGGTTCCTCTCAGAACAGGCCTCACCATGGTCGACCAAAGAAGTTGAGTGCCCGTGCTCAGCGTCATATCCAGAGGTTGTCTTTGTGAAATAGACGTATGAGTGCTGCCAGCATTGCTGCAAAGGTTAAAGGGGTGAGGGGTCAGCCTGTCAGTGCTCAGACCATACGCCGCACACTGCATCAAATTGGTCTGCATGGCTGTCCTCCAAGAAGAAAGTCTCTTCTAAAGATGGTGCACAAGTAAGCCTGCAGACAGCTTGCTGAAGACAAGCAGACTAAGGACTTGGATTACTGGAACCATGTCCTGTGGCCTGATGAGACCAAGATATACTTATTTGGTTCAGATGGTGTCAAGCGTGTGTGGCGGCAACCATTTGAGGAGTACAAAGACAAGTGTGTCTTGCCTACAGTCAAGCATGGTGGTGGGAGTGTCATGGTCTGGGGCTGAATGAGTGCTGCCGGCACTGGGGAGCTACAGTTCATTGAGGGAACCATGAATGCCAACATGTACTGTGATATACTGAAGCAGAGCATGATCCCCTACCTTCGGAGCCTGGGCCGCATGGCAGTATTCCAACATGATAATGACCCCAAACACACTTCCAAGACGACCACTGCCTTGCTAAAGAAGCTGAGGGTAAAGGTGATGGACTGGCAAAGCATGTCTCCAGACCTAAATCCTATTGAGCATCTGTGTGGCATCCTCAAACGGAAGGCGGAGGAGTGCAAGGTCTCTAACATCCACCAGCTCCGTGATGTCGTCATGGAGGAGTGGATGAGGACTTCAGTGGCAACCTGTGAAGCTCTGGTGAACTCCATGCCCAAGAGGGTTAAGGCAGTGCTGGAAAATAATGGTGGCCACACAAAATATTGACACTTTGGGCCCAATTTGGACATTTTTACTTAGGGGTGTACTCACTTTTGTTGCCAGTGGTTTAGACATTAATCGCTGTGTGTTGAGTTGTTTTGAGGGGACAGCAAATTTACACTGTTATACAAGCTGTACACTCACTACTGTACTCACTTTTGTGAGGTACTGTATATATTGTGATATGTTTGGGGGTGTTGCTCAAGTCCAGGACTGCTGATAAGGCAGTACAGGCAGCCCTCCTGTACTGGGCCCAGGCCTTATCAGTTTAAAAGGGGTGCCAGGCTTCTGCTGAGCTGGAGGGCCAGCTGTACGCTGTACTGTCTTATTGCAGACACCCATTGTCTCCCACTGCAGTGTTGCCAGCTTCTCCTTCTCTCCATCTGGCTGCCCTGCAAGGGGATTGGTTCTAGCACATGTGCCCCTTCCATGTGCTGCCCGGCCCCCCTGTGTGCCCCTTTCCCCCCACAGCGCTGCCAGCTTCCCTTTCCCACTGGCAACAGCTGCAGGCACACAGGGAGATGTAATTTTCTTACTTCTTCCCTTCCTGAATGAACACAGTGAGTGATAAGTACCAATCACTCCTGTGTCCATTCATCACTGAATCATAGTAAACTGTGTTTACCATGCTTCAGTTCAGTGTTGCCAACCGTCAGTATTTTTACTGGCAGCCAGTAAAAAATGGGCACTTTTCTCCTGCCAGTAAATGCCAGTAAGAGGAAAAGGTTGCCAGTAAAAAATATGGCTGTGGCACTCGGCTTGGAACTGCGCATGTGCAGTTTTAGTCCAGAGGAGGCCAAGACCATTCAAGTGCCTGCTACAGTGTGTTCAGTCAGTTCTGGCAGGGAACGGGACTGATGGAGGTGGTGCCTGAGAGTGTCGCGTGATGTCATGGTGCAAGGGAGCTAAGTGGAACGGACGGAGCCTCGTGTTCGGGTCTGCGGGATGGGAGCAAGGCAAGCCAGGAGTGAGACTGTCAGTTCTGTTTGGAGTGGAGGGACCACTTGTTGTGGAGCGAGGCAGTCATTGTGATTTAGGAGGGGATGTGTCGTATCTTTGATCTTTGCTGCTGCACACTGCTGTCAGTGTCGCTGTGAGAGTCAATTTCATGTGTGTGCGCCACCCATTCTAATTTCTTGTCCTCCTGAGTCCTGTTCCTGAGCTACTTACTTACTATATCGAAAATAAATTAAATATGTTTTTTGCATTAATATCTACCTTAAATTACATTTTGAATTGCATATTTTGTAATTATTTGTAGCCTAAATACTGAAATTTGTACTTAAAACTGTAATTTTGTAACTTTTGGAAATGCCAGTAAAAACTTGGCTGTGCCAGTAAATGTTGGGTTTCGTGTCAGTAAATTTCAATCTGGTAGGTTGGCAACACTGCTTCAGTTTGTAAATGAGCAGGAAACCTCAGAGTGCTTCCTATTCATTCATCTGTGCAGCTGAGGCTATAGAGAAAGGGACTGATAAATCTATGTCCTCAGTCACTTTCAGCCGGGAAGGGGGGCCCTGTCAGGTAGGTTGTATGGGGCCCCGTGATTTGTAACAGCAGCCCTGCTCCAATCTCAAGTGCAGTGCTTCCCAGTGAGTTCAGTGCACACTAAAAGTACTGTTTTAGGGCTTTTTGGCCCCCTTTAATTAACCACTTCTCTAAGGGTGGACGTACTATGACGTCCTGCCTTTGAGAAGTGATATCTGAATGGTGCCTGCAGCTACCGTTATTTTCTTCAGACGATTCTGCGTCTGATAAAAGTGGTCTTAGCGGTGGATTCGCCGCAAGATCACTTTTATCAGCGGCGGGAGAGGTGCCCCCCTCCCGCCACTTTCCTGTCATCTCCGCCACTTACCGGACCCGCCGGTAAGCGGCGGAGATGACTGGAAAGTGGCGGGAGGGGGGCACCTCTCCCGCCGCTGATAAAAGTGATCTCGCGGCGAATGATCCTATCCTCTCCCCCCAGTGTCCGGGATCCGACTGAGCGGCTGAAGCCGCTCACTCGGCTCCATAGTACGGCAGGGCGAAAATGATGTCAGAAGTCAGTTCCGCCATGCAGGCACACTCTGGCTGCTCCTTTGCACCCTCACAGACTCCTGGGGAGGGGGTGGTGCCCTGAACAACTATAAGGTCCTATGTTATGAGGGCTGGGAACACCTGAACCCACACCCTACTGGTCTCCGGCAAGACCTGGGCACAGGATTAGAGGCTTCTTCCCTCCCAAAGCCTCCAGACTCCATACCCTGATCCAGGAATGACAAGACCCAGAGAGAACCAAAACCCAGTTTTCTCTGTTCAGAAACATTACTCTGGAGCCCCTCACTCTGCATACATGCGAACCCTGTGTTGTCTTCAATCCCACTACTACAGTGGCAGGGCCATGCGCTGTCACAACAATTTTATTCAGTGACAAGTCTATGTTCTTGTGCTAACCCTCAGCAACCAATAAAAATCGATCTTGTAGTAGTTTCACTCATGCAGTAAATTCTGATTGGTCATTATCATAGGCTACTGTAGTTATCTCCATGAAGTAAGACCAATAAGATAATATGTGTGTACTTTATCCCCATACATCTTAGCCTTGCAGATCTTGTATAGTTGGTTAAGTAGGCACTTGATATCTTTTTAAAGATTGTGTTGCCTAATAGTGAGTCACATCAGGTCAGATGCCTCAGTCTTGTCATACATAGCTGTGCAGACTATTAATTGAGAACCATGGCAGAACTCCTGTAGATAGTGACTTTCTGTCTTATTCAGTGGGGCAATGCAGAGGTCAGTGAGAATTGAAAACCTAAATTGAGGTCTGGTTGGTTTCTATGGGTTATTGTTCTTTGCGGATCCTCATTGTTCTCTGCACTACTTTCTAGATTAAGCCTGATTTTGCATCATCATCCATTGTATGCTGTGTAATTATGTAATGCTCTTGTGAAATGCTAATGATGCAGACATAATGCTATATTCCACCCACGGCATAAAACTACCCAGTCACTAGATTATATTACTTTTTTTGGAATTTAGTTATTACTTTTTCTGGAATGTCAATTTATGCTGGGCAGTGGTGGCCATTCCATTAGGGGCGCCGCCCCCCTAATCCATGTGCCCGGCCCCTAATCTACTTGCAGGGCGCCGGACTCATTGATTTCAATGGGTTGTTTTTTTTAAAGCACATGATTAGAGCCGGAGGCTCTAATTGGCGTAAAAAAAGGTGGGGGTGGGCCCCACCTAGTTGTGTGACATTAGTGAATTAATATTCGCTAATGTCCTCTTGTTTCTCCTCCTGGCCAATCAGGAAGCGTGTCCTGAAACCCAATGGGCAGTGAGTCCTAAGATGGGAGGGAGGGGGTGTCTGGCTGGGCGGGGGGCCCCCCCCCCCCCC
>BLSH010148171.1:47344-58514 GCA_018402905.1 Glandirana rugosa
AAACCCACCGTCTACTGTGACAGTGCGATCTCCACCTCCTTCTCCGGCTCCGTCGTCGTCTTCTCCTTCGTCCTCCTCCGGCTCTGGAAAGAACCTAAAACTCCATTAATAAGGTTACGTCGAACACGGAACTTAAATCTACGGACTAATACGTCCTACACCAGTCCAAATCTTGTAAATACGGGGCCGAATCCGATAGTAAAGTGTCGAACGTTTGGTGAACACAGAACAACAGTCGTGTAACAGACTTCTTGACGGTGCGTCCCCTTACGGAAACTCGACGGAAACCACACGAAGGAAGCAGGTTGCAAAAGCGGAGCGAGTGTCCCCTAGACAGTATGCCTGCTACTACCCACCGCACCCAGGGACCTAGCACACCAAAGGCAGCTCAAAGGCATTCCCCTGCGTGGCAGTTCTTCAGACAATGTGCTGACAACAAGACACAAGTGGTTTGCAAGCTGTGAAATGATAGCCTAAGCCGGGGCATAAATGTTCTAAACCTGACCACATCCTGCATAATCAGGCATCTAAATTCAAGGCACAAGCTGCATTGGAATAATTACCTCAAAATCCAAGAAAGGTCTCGGCCTCCTCCTGCTTCCTCTTCTGCTGCTGCCTCGGCCTCTTCCTCCACCTCTAGCGTGACAGTGTCATCTGCCACCCAAAAAACAGACGATATGATAGCAACGTCACCATGTCAGCCACCGTCCCCAAGCATTTCCACACCATGGTCCCATGGAAGCTTACAGCTCTCCATCTCCCAAACACTGGAGAGAAAGAGGAAGTACCCCCCTACCCACCCGCGATCCCTGGCCCTGAATGCCAGCATTTCAAAATTCCTGGCCTTCGAAATGCTGTCATTCCGTTTGGTGGACACAGACACTTTCAAAAACCTGCTGGCGGTGGCTGTCCCACAGTATGTGGTTCCCAGCCACCACTACTTTTCCAGGCGAGCCATCCCTTCCCTGCACAAACAAGTCAGGGACAAGATCAAGTGTGCACTGCGCAATGCCATCTGTGGCAAGGTCCATATAACCACTGATACCTGCACCAGTAAGCACGGGCAGGGACGCTATATCTCGCTAACTGCACACTGGGCAAATGTAGTGGCGGGTGGGCCTGAGCCGGCTAGCCATTTGTTGCATGTCCTTCTGCCACCAAGGATTCCAGGGCATTTCTCTTTTCCTCCTGTTGCCTCCTCCTCCTACTGCTCTTCCTCCTCCTCGACCACCTCCTCATCCGCTCAGCGTAACACCTTCACCACCAACATCAGCACATCCAGGGGGAAACGACAGCAGGCAGTTTTAAAACTGTTTGGGGGATAAACCCCACACTGCACAGGAGCTGTGGACGGGCATTGAACAACAGACCAATGACGGGTTGTTGCCACTGAGCCTCAAGCCTGGCCTGATGGTGAGCGACAATGGGCGAAATCTCGTAGCAGCTCTGGGCCTAGCCCGTTTAATGCACATCCCTTGCCTGGAGCATGTGCTGAATTTGGTAAAAAAGTATTGCATACTAGCACATTATGTGAAACTTACCATAGAATGAAGCCTCCAGCAATGCACTGTCACAGCTGAAGACACTTCCATCCTCACCCAGTCTCCCTTCCGAGTTCTTGGACTGTGTCATTGGCCAAAGTCTCAATGACGTCACCTAAGCATGTGCATGGGAGCTGCCATTTTTGGCATAGGACTCGGGCCCGGGTGGCAGTTCCTTAGAAGCGCCCAGATATCATTCTTTCAGGCTGACGATTCCCTACACCATAAGAATGATCATAGTGGCAGTTCAGCCGCTTGATCATTCTTATAGGCAGCGGAAGGGGACATCCCCCCCTCTCGCTGCAATTCAGTGCTTCTCTCAGGCCGCCCGTACGGCAGCAGGGAGAAGAGATCTGTCGCCACCGGATGCTTGTCAGGAAGATGACTGATGATCATCTGGTCACCAATCATCTCTATGATCCTCGGAGGCCCGGGCGCAATGTTATGACGTCACGTCCGGACAAGCTATAGTAAACAAAGCCATGATCATGGCTGGAAAGATCGGGATTGTATTTTTTACCTGATCTCATTCTTTCCACCCTGCAGGAGAGATGTGAGGTCATATTGACCCCACATCTCTCCATAAAGAGGACCTGTCACGCACCATTCTTATTACAAGGGATGTTTACATTCCTTGTAATAGGAATAAAAGTGATCAAAAAATAAATGAATTAAAGAGACAGTGTAAAAATGAAAAAAGTTAAATAAATAATAATAATAAAAAAAATTAAAGTGCCACCATGAATAATTTTGTAGCAAAAAAAATGATGATTTTTACATGTAGGAGAGGAGTGCCAGAAATGGCCCGGATCGGAACTAGTTAAGGAACAAAGCAACAGCTAGACAAGAGGCACTGATTCAAAACTGAGAAACAAAAAGAGGTCAGGATAGGCAAACAAAAGCTCAAAACATTTAGCAACATGTCAGGTTTCGGACTAAAACTTGGTGTCAGGGTGGGAGAAAATCTAACAAGATTGCAGCCATTGTAATTAACATAAAGATGAAATTTACTATACATCTTTGTTGCTAAATATTGATTCAGTACAGTAACATTATTACTAACACCTGATGATATCACTTACTTAAGTCAAACACAAGATATAAAGAATTCCCCAGCCCACCCCAAAAAAGTAAGGACTAGACACATTGTCAAATGAGTACAGCTTTTAATTTTAAAATTATGTAAAAAAAATAATGGTCTAACTATAAAAAGTAAAATGTAATTACCGAGTGTTTTGTTAGCATATATACTCCTGTGTTTTTGGCATATAAAAGATCATTCACTGTAATTTCTTGATATGTGATATTTTATTTAATTATATTTGAATACAGGCAAAAGCATCCGCCAGACTTTAACTGGGGGAAATGATTACCTGCATAGTATACCCAATAGTGTACCCAAAAAGGCTAAGTAAAAAGCCTCACAATAGGAAACTGCCACCATTGACTTTTGATATGGCAGTAATGACCTATAACACTGAATATTTAGATGTATGTATACAGTACACACACTGGGGTTGATTTATTAAAGCTTGAAAGTGCAAAATTTGGTGAAGCTCCACACATAAACCAATCAGCTTCAAGGTTTTATTGTCAAAGCTTGATTGAACAAGCTGAGGTTAGAAGCTGATTGGCTACCATGCAAGGCTGCACTGGTTTTTGCACTCTCCGGCTTTAGTAAATCAACCCCACTGTATACAGATAACTTTTTGTAAAGGGGGTGGGAAGGCATTGGTGGGATTTCCTTGCATACTTTATATTTATAAAGACATGAAGATATGAAGTTATTTAT
Source organism: Glandirana rugosa (assembly GCA_018402905.1). Classification (NCBI taxonomy): domain Eukaryota; kingdom Metazoa; phylum Chordata; class Amphibia; order Anura; family Ranidae; genus Glandirana; species Glandirana rugosa. The sequence goes on from BLSH010148171.1 coordinate 50,678, forward strand.
TACATGACCCTTAGTTGAGATGATGAGGCAACTGAGCAAAGTTTGGGTCTCTGAATGCTCACTGGTCCGAAGGTGAAATCCACAAACTGCAAACATAGCAGCAAAACCCATTGAAATCTATATGAGACAACTCATAACCCCCCACATACTCCCATAATCTTCAGGTCAGTGATGTGGGAGTGAGGAATATTGACTACCTCAACTTAGGAACAGGGTACCTTGCCATGGAAGGAGGCTTAGCTGCCTCCCCTGCCAAGATACACACCTAATGTTGAGGGTGTGTGGACTGATAAGGTTCAGGGAGGAGGACCCAATGATTTATTTTTTTTAAAGTGATGGTTAAATATTTTTTGTACATAATTTATACTGTGCTTTTAAGAAAAACATCATAGCAGATCTTGATCAACTGATTAAGTGTGTCTGGTATGGATTTTGAGAGGAATCCTATGCCATTAAGAGATCATTCTATACCAAAAAAAGAAAAAAAAAACAGCATGGGGTCCCCTAAAAATCCATACCAGACTGTTCTGCAGATATGCTGCCTAGATGGATAGCAAACAGGGTCAGCAAGCATGTGACCAAGCTATGGACATTCTGCTTATTACATACTGCTTGTTAAGCATATGTAAATAGTTTCATATCCATAGCCTGGCCACAGTTCTACATAGGGAATTCTAAGGCTGGGTTAATAATGTTGCATTGCTGCCTTTTGGTAATGCACCTATTACTACAACACATGAAAGCACACCACAATACATGGTAGTACACTAGCTTACATTCTGATGTGTTATAAAAAATAGAGCATGAAAAGTTTTGGTGTATTTTGGTGCATGCTAACTTGTGTGGAATGCAACAGTGTTAAATATCTATTCTCTATGTAAATCTCAAAAAAGGAAAATGTTTTTGCTTTCAATATATATTTTACATCTACAGTTCTAAGTTATTTAGTAAAAGGTGTCGGTACTAGGCTTGGTTCACACAGGGATGACTTGCGCTCCGACTTGTGTGCCTTAACCCGTTCCATACCGAGTCATTGTAAAATGATGTCGGCAGGAACCCCTCGTCAATCCGGGCCAACATCATATGACTTTGGTCACTTTTCGCTGCTACTGCGGGCCCCTGGGGGTCCGCAGCGTGGCGATCGTGGATTGATTGTATCCCCGGGGGTCATGTCCCCCGATCGGGGTAAAGAGCAAATAGATTTGGCTCTTTACCACGTGACCGGCTGTGTCCAATCACAGCCAGTCACTACCGACCTCCACGTGCACATCGCTCGTGTGCGCCCCCGAGGGGTGCAGATCGCGGAAATCGGGGCTGAGGCTTGTCCCTCGGACAAAGCCCATCTCCGATCAGTGTATAGAGCCAATAGAATTGGCTCTTTACCACGTGACCGGCTGTGTCAATCGCAGCCGGTCACATGATGTAAACAAAATGTGGTAACAAGCTGTTACCGCGGTTCTCCCTGTCCCCCACCGATCGTGTGTGAGAGGAAGATTTCGGTAACAGCTTGTTACCACCTACTATGTACATCAAGCACACTGATCACCCCCCAATAAAAAGTACCTGTCACCACCCCATCAAAGTAAATGTCACAGCCCATCAGAGTACCTGATCATCAAAGTACCCTAGTACCTGTCACCTGTCCTTCAAAGTACCCGAGTACCTGTCACCTGTCCTTCAAAGTACCCGAGTACCTGTCACCTGTCCATCAAAGTACCCGAGCACCTTGCTACCTGTACATCAAAGTACCCGAGTACCATTGTCCTGGTGCTCCAGGGCCTTCAAAAGTGTAATAGGTCGTTAGGAAATTAGATGTGAAATTTCTGCTCCTAGAATGCCTGACGGTGCTCCCTGCATGTTGGACCTCTTTATGTGGCCAGGGTGTGAAAAAGTCTCACACCTGTGGTATCACCATACTCGGGATGAGTAGCAGAATATATTTTGGGGGGTCATTTTTGCTATGTACATGCTATGTGTTCAAAAAATCATATAAATTGACCACTTTGTGAAAAAAAATAAGTTTTCATTTTCTTTCCACGTTTTACAAAGACTTGTGGAAAAAAATTAAACCGTACAAAAGACTCATAATGACTCATAGAATATAGGTTGGGATGTTTGCTTTCCAAAATGGGGTCATTTTGTGGCTAATTCTATTGTCCTGGTGCTGCAGGGCCTTCAAAATTGTAATAGGTGGTTAGGGAATCATATGTGTAATTTATGCTTCTAGAATGCCTGTCGGTGCTTCCTGCATGTTGGACCTCTCTATGTGGCCAGGCTGTGTAAAGGTCTCACACATGCGGTATCACCATACTCGGGATGAGTAGCAGAATATATTTTGGGGGGTAATTTTTGCTATGTACATGCTATGTGTTAGAAATATCTTATAAATTGACCACTTTGTGTAAAAATAAAAGCGTATTCATTTTCTTTCCACGTTTTTCGAAGACTTGTGGAAAAAAATGAACCATTCAAAAGACTCATAATGCCTAATAGATTATACGCTGGGGTGTTTGATTTCCAAAATGGTGTCATTTTGTAGGTAATTCCATTGTCCTGGTGCTCCAGGGCCTTCAAAAGTGTAATAGGTCGTTAGGAAATTAGATGTGAAATTTCTGCTCCTAGAATGCCTGTCGGTGCTCCCTGCATGTTGGACCTCTTTATGTGGCCAGCGTGTGAAAAAGTCTCACACATGTGTTATCACCATACTTGGGATGAGTAGCAGAATATATTTGGAGGGGTTATTTTAGCTATATACATGCTATGTGTTCAAAAAATCATATGAATTGACCACTTTGTGAAAAAAAAATACGTTTTCATTATCTTTCCACCTTTTACGAAGACTTGTGGAAAAAAATTAAACCGCACAAAAGACTCATAATGCCTCATAGAATATAGGTTGGGATGTTTGCTTTCCAAAATAGGGTCATTTTGTGGCTAATTCTATTGTCCTGGTGCTGCAGGGCCTTCAAAATTGTAATAGGTGGTTAGGAAATCATAGGTGTAATTTATGCTTTTAGAAAGCCTGTCGGTGCTCCCTGCATGTTGGACCTCTCTATGTGGCCAGGCTGTGTAAAGATCTCACACATGTAGTATCACCATACTCGGGATGAGTAGCAGAATATATTTTGGGGGGTAATTTTTGCTATGTACATGCTATGTGTTAGAAATATCTTATAAATTGACCACTTTGTGTAAAAATAAAAGTGTTTTCATTTTCTTTCCACGTTTTTGGAAGACTTGTGGAAAAAAATGAACCATTCAAAAGACTCATAATGCCACATAGATTGTACGTTGGGGTGTTTTCTTTCCAAAATGGGGTCATTTTGTGGGTAATTCCATTGTCCGGTGCTTCAGGGCCTTCAAAAGTGTAATAGGTCGTTAGGAAATTAGATGTGAAATTTCTGCTCCTAGAATGCATGACAGTGCTCCCTGCATCTTGGACCTCTCTATGTGGCCAGGCTGTGAAAAAGTCTCACACATGTGGTATTGCCATACTCGGGGTGAGTATCAGAATGCATTTTGGGGTGTAATTGGAAGTATGCATATGCTGTGTGTGAGAAATAACTTGTTATGCCAATTTTGTGCAAAAAAATAATAATAATTTCTTAATTTTCCCAAGAATTGTGGGAAAAAAGTACAACTTCAAAAAACTCGCCATGCCTCATACTAAATACCTTTGGATGTCTACTTTTCAAAAAGGGGTAATTTGGGGGGTATTTGTACTTTCCTGACATTTCAGGGCCTCAAGAAATAAGATCAATGCATCAGGTGTGATCAATTTTCAATGATTGGCACCATAGCTTGTAGACTCTATAACTTTCACGTAGACCAAATAATATCCACTAATTTGGGTTATTTTTATCAAAGATAGGTAGCAGTATAGGTTTTGGCCCAAATGTATGAACACAAATTACTAATTTGCAAAATTTTATCATAGAAGCAAAAAAAAAGTGTTGTTTTTCAAAATTTTCGAAGTTTTTTCACTTATGTCGCAAAAAATAAAAACCCAGAGGTTATTAAATTCCACCAAAAGAATGCTCTATTTGTGTGAAAAAAAAATTATAAAAATTTTGTTTGGGTACAGTGTAGCATGAGAGAGTAATTGTCATTCAAAATGTGAGAGCGCTGAAAGCTGAAAATTGGTCTGGGCAGGAAGGGGATATAAACGTCCTGTATTGAAGTGGTTAAGTCACCGCAAGTCGCCTGACATCTTAAATCACTTTGAAATGAATGGGAGCCATCTTAATGTACACTACTGAAGTCGCTCCAACTTCAAAAAATGTTCCAGTACTAGTTCAAGACGACTTCTATCCGACTTGTGCTCATAGAATTCAATGGAAGTCGCCTCCAAGTAGGATTCCCCCATCTATACTGAAGCAACTTAGAGGAGAAAGAAAAGAATCTACACAGTAACTCCCCCCAAATTACCCAGGCAACCCCCTCCCACCCTTCTCTGATTGGCCGCAGGCAAAGTCGCCTGGCATGGAGTCGCGTTGTAAGTCCCCATCGTTTTGCAGAAGTCGCCTAGAAGTTGCGTTGTAAGTCTCCAAACAAAGTCACGCCAAAATGTGTGAACGCAGCCTTATAGTTTGTTGGGAAACATCAAAGTATTCCATGTGCATGCTGTTAAACTGGATTTCCAAGCCATGGGTTGTAATTAACAGCTGATCATAGACTTTACACAACTCTCACACACTGCATGATGAGAAGGATCATTCTATTACTTTCTGGTTTAGCTCCTTGCTAAGTGAACAGCAATTACTTTGTTTTTATTGTCCGGTGAACAGGCTGGAGATGAGAAAGTAGCATGGGACAGAGAAGAATTGATGGAACAGGAGATAAGTGTGTCACCTGCCTGGCTGTGTTATGTGGCAGGTGTCAGTAATTAACAAGATACAGAATTACAAATCCTCTCAGTCGACGATCTACTTTAATTCTTGCTTTGATGGGGAGCATTTAGTAAATTTCCTTTACATAATTTATATTTAGAAAGACATGAAGATATGAAGTTATTTATTACATTACCCTTAGTTGAGATGATGAGGCAACTGAGCAAAGTTTGGGTCTCTGAATGCTCACTGGTCCGAAGGTGAAATCCACAAACTGCAAACATAGCAGCAAAACCCATTGAAATCTATATGAGACAACTCGTAACCCCCCACATACTCCCATAATCTTCAGGTCAGTGATGTGGGAGTGAGGAATATTGACTACCTCAACTTAGGAACAGGGTACCTTGCCATGGAAGGAGGCTTAGCTGCCTCCCCTGCCAAGATACACACCTAATGTTGAGGGTGTGTGGGCTGATAAGGTTCAGGGAGGAGGACCCAATGATTTATTTTTTTTAAAGTGATGGTTAAATATTTTTTGTACATAATTTATACTGTCCTTTTAAGAAAAACATCATAGCAGATCTCGATCAACTGATTAGGTGTGTCTGGTGTGGATTTTGAGAGGAATACTATGCCATTAAGGGATAGTACACATTCTATACCAAAAAACAGCATGGGGTCCCCTAAAAATCCATACCAGACTGTTCTGCCGATATGCTGCCTAGATGGATAGCAAACAGGGTCAGCAAGCATGTGACCAGGCTATGGACATTCTGCTTATTACATACTGCTTGTTAAGCATATGTAAATAGTTTCATATCCATAGCCCGGCCACAGTGCTATATAGGGGATTCTAAGGCTGGGTTAATAATGTTGCACTGCTGCCTTTTGGTAATGCACCTATTACTACAACACATGAAAGCACACCACAATGCATGGTAGTACACTAGCTTACATTCTGATGTGTTACAAAAAATAGAGCATGAGAAGTTTTGGTGTATTTTGGTGCATGCTAACTTGTGTGGAATGCAACAGTGTTAAATATCTATTATCTATATAAATCTCAAAAAAGGAAAATGTTTTTGCTTTCAATATATATTTTACATCTACAGTTCTAAGTTATTTAGTAAAAGGTGTCGGTACTAGGCTTGGTTCATACAGGGGCGACTTGTGCTCCGACTTGTGTGCCTTAACCCGTTCCATACCGAGTCATTGTAAAATGATGTCAGCAGGAACCCCTCGTCAATCCGGGCCAAGTCATATAACGTTGGTCACTTTTCGCCGCTACTGCGGGCCCCTGGGGGCCCACAGCGCGGTGATCGCGGATGGATTGTATCCCCGGGGGTCATGTCCCCCGATCGGGGTAAAGAGCCAATAGATTTGGCTCTTTACCACGTGACCGGCTGTGTCCAATCACAGCCGGTCACTACCGACCTCCACATGCACGTCGTTCGTGTGCGCCCCCGGGGGTGCGCATCATGGCAACCGGTGGCAGAGACTTGTACCTCGGACAAAGCCCGTCTCCGATCAGTGTAAAGAGCCAATAGAATTGGCTCTTTACCACGTGACCGGCTGTGTCAATCACAGCCGGTCACATGATGTAAACAAACCGTGGTAACGAGCTGTTACCGCGGTTTTCCCTGTCCCACACCGATCGTGTGGGAGAGGGAGATTGCGGTAACAGCTTGTTACCACCTACTGTGTACACCAAGCACACTGATCACCCCCCCAATAAAAAGTACCTGTCACCACCCCATCAAAGTACATGTCACAGCCCATCAGAGTATCTGCCACCTGTCCATCATAGTACCCTAGTACCTTTCACCTGTCCTTCAAAGTACCCGAGTACCTGTCACCTGTCCATCAAAGTAACCTAGTACCTTTCACCTGTCCTTCAAAGTACCCGAGTACCTGTCACCTGTCCATCAAAGTACCCTAGTACCTTTCACCTGTCCTTCAAAGTACCCGAGTACCTGTCACCTGTCGTTCAAAGTACCCAAGTACCTGTCACCTGTCCATCAAAGTACCCAAGTACCAAGGTCTCACACACGTAGTATCACCATACTCGGGATGAGTAGCAGAATGTATTTTGGGGGGTAATTTTTGCTATGTACATGCTATGTGTTAGAAATATCTTATAAATTGGCAACTTTGTGTAAAAATAAAAGCGTATTCATTTTCTTTCCACGTTTTTCGAAGATTTGTGGAAAAAAATGAACCATTCAAAAGACTCATAATGCCTCATAGATTATACGCTGGGGTGTTTGATTTCCAAAATGGTGTCATTTTGTAGGTAATTCCATTGTCCTGGTGCTCCAGGGCCTTCAAAAGTGTAATAGGTGGTTAGGAAATTAGATGTGAAATTTCTGCTCCTAGAATGCCTGACGGTGCTCGCTGCATGTTGGACCTCTTTATGTGGCCAGGGTGTGAAAAAGTCTCACACCTGTGGTATCACCATACTCGGGATGAGTAGCAGAATATATTTTGGGGGGTCATTTTTGCTATGTACATGCTATGTGTTCAAAAAATCATATAAATTGACCACTTTGTGAAAAAAAATAAGTTTTCATTTTCTTTCCACGTTTTACAAAGACTTGTGGAAAAAAAATTAAACCGTACAAAAGACTCATAATTAGAGTTGAGCGAACTTCTAGAAGTCCGGGTTCTGCTGGTTCGGCCGAACTTCGGGTCAAAGTCCGGGTTCGGGTCCGGACAGAACCCGAACTTTGTCCCGGACCCCGAACCCCATTGAAATCAATGGAGACCCGGACTTTTAGGTACAAAAAGTGCTGTAAAATAGTCCTGGAAGGTCCTAGAGGTCTGCAAAAGGAAGGAAATGTGGGTAAGGGTGGGACAAGTGACCTACAAAGAAATGGGGACAGGGAAATAACTTTAAATATTTTAAAAAAAATAAAAACATAAAAAATGCAAAAATGGAAATCATCTTCAAAATGGGTCTGAAAAGTATTAATTAACATTAGAGGCCATAGAACTGTTCTAAAATC
>BLSH010148171.1:74393-85900 GCA_018402905.1 Glandirana rugosa
GTGTGTCGTATACGTATGAAGGTTAATCTGGGGTTTTACGTAAGACTATGAGCGGGGCTCATACCGTTATGGTGTACACACTCTGAAAAAGTGTCGGACCGGTGTATCTCTTCAGGTTGTACGTCCCTCGTGGCAGTACGTAAGATCCTCGTCTTTAAAGTGTAGATTAAAGGATTGCTTGATAATGTCAAAACTTCCGGGACCTCGTGACCTGTTACCTTAATGGGAGTTTTACTGGGGTAAAACCTTTTTGCTATGTACATGCTATGTGTTAGAAATATCTTATAAATTGACCACTTTGTGTAAAAATAAAAGCGTTTTCATTTTCTTTCCACGTTTTTCGAAGACTTGTGGAAAATAATGAACCATTCAAAAGACTCATAATGCCTCATAGATTATACGTTGGGGTGTTTTCTTTCCAAAATGGGGTCATTTTGAGGGTAATTCCATTGTCCAGTGCTCCAGGGCCTTCAAAACTGTAATAGTTCGTTAGGAAATTAGATGTGAAATTTCTGCTCCTAGAATGCATGACGGTGCTCCCTGCATGTTGGACTTCTCTATGTGGCCAGGCTGTGAAAAAGTCTCACACATGTGGTATTGCCATACTCGGGGCGAGTATCAGAATGCATTTTGGGGTCTAATTGGAAGTATGCATATGCTGTGTGTGAGAAATAACTTGTTATGCCAATTTTGAGCAAAAAAAAAAAAATCATTTCTTAATTTTCCCAAGAATTGTGGGAAAAAAGTACAACTTCAAAAAACTTGCCATGCCTCATACTAAATACCCTTCAGATGACTACTTTTCAAAAAGGGGTAATTTGGGGGGGGTATTTGTACTTTCCTGACATTTCAGGGTCTCAAGGAATGAGATCAATGCATCAGGTGTGATCAATTTTCAATGATTGTCACCATAGTAGATAGATAATATCCACTAATTTGGGTTATTTTTACCAAAGATAGGTAGCAGTATAGGTTTTGGCCCAAATGTATGAACAAATATTACTCATTTGCAAAATTTTATCATAGAAACGAAAAAAAAAAAGTGTTGTTTTTCAAAATTTTCTAAATTTTTTCACTTATGTCGCAAAAAATAAAAAACCCAGAGGTTATTAAATTCCACCAAAAGAAAGCTCTATTTGTGTGAAAATAAAATTATAAAAATTTTGTTTGGGTACAGTGTAGCATGAGAGAGTAATTGTCATTCAAAATGTCCTGTATTGAAGTGGTTAAGTCGCCGCAAGTCGCTTGATGTCTTAAATCACTTTGAAATGAATGGGAGCCATCTTAATGTACACTACTGAAGTCGCTCCAACTTCAAATAAGGTTCCAGTACTAGTTCAAGGCGACTTCTATCCAACTTGTGCTCATAGAATTCAATGGAAGTCGCCTCCAAGTCGGATTCCCCCATCTATATTGAAGCAACTTAGAGGAAAAAGAAAATAATTTACACAGTAACTCCCCCCAAATTACTCAGGCAACCCCCTCCCACCCTTCTCTGATTGGCCACAGGCAAAGTCGCCTGGCATGGAATCGCGTTGTATGTCCCCATAGTTTTGCAGAAGTCGCCTAGAAGTTGCGTTGTAAGTCTCTAAGCAAAGTCACGCCGAAATGTGTGAACGCAGCCTTATAGTTTGTTGGGGAACATCAAAGTATTCCATGTGCATGCTGTTAAAGTGGATTTCCAAGCAATGGGTTGTAATTAACAGCTGATCATATACTTTACACACCTCTCACACACTGCATGATGAGAAGGATCATTCTATTACTTTCTGGTTTAGCTCCTTGCTAAGTGAACAGCAATTACTTTTTTTTATTGTCCGGTGAACAGGCTGGAGATGAGAAAGTAGCATGGGACAGAGAAGAATTGATGGACCAGGAGATAAGTGTGTCACCTGCCTGGCTGTGTTATGTGGCAGGTGTCAGTAATTAACAAGACACAGAATTACAAATCCTCTCACTCGACGATCTACCTTAATTCTTGCTTTGATGGGGAGCATTTAGTAAAAGAATGGCCTTCATATCACAGGTTCCCTAATCAGAACATTTTGTGGAGTTTTAACAAACTCAAATGATAAACTAGAAGGTGTTCAATGCAGTAGCATAACATCATACAGGTTGGGCCATTTATATGGATACACCTTAATAACATGGGAATGGTTGGTGATATTAACTTCCCTTTTGTGGCACATTAGTATATGTGAGGGGGAAACTTTTCAAGATGGGTGGTGACCATGACGGCTATTTTGAAGTCGGCCATTTTGAATCCAACTTTTGTTTTTTCAATAGGAAGAGGGTCATGTGACACATCAAACTTATTGGGAATTTCACAAGAAAAACAATGGTGTGCTTGGTTTTAACATAACTTTATTCTTTCATGAGTTATTTACACGTTTCTGACCACTTATAAAATGTGTTCAATGTGCTGACCATTGTGTTGGATTGTCAATGCAACCCTCACAACAAAATCTTCTGCGTAAACTGAGGGTCTTATTCCAATTTTTGTTTTCCCTTTCTGCAAATTCAGTGCGCCAATCTGGGTCATCCTCGTTGAGATGCTGCAGTAGCTGGAGTTTGTAAGGGTGCCATTTGTGAGTAGCTAATATCCGCCGAAGGGATGTTCGACTAATGCCACTCTCCAGTGACATGCGGCGAGTGCTACACTGTGGGCTCTTGCTGAATGAAGCTAGGACAGCCACTGATGTTTCTTCATTAGTGACAGATTTCATGCGTCCACATTTTGGCAAATCCAACACTGAACCAGTTTCACGAAACTTAGCAAGCAGTTTGCTAACTGTAGCATGGGAGATGGGTGGTCTCGTAGGCTGTCTTGCATTTAAATCTGCTGCAATGACCCAGTTACTGCGTTCACCAGACATCAACACAATTTCTATCCGCTCCACACGTGCTAACCTCAGCGACATGTCAATGACTGTAAACAAAGAGAAACTTGTAAATAACTCATGAAAGAATAAAGTTATGTTAAAACCAAGCACACCATTGTTTTTCTTGTGAAATTCCCAATAAGTTTGATGTGTCACATGACCCTCTTCCTATTGAAAAAACAAAAAGTTAGATTCAAAATGGCCAACATCAAAATGGCCGCCATGGTCACCACCCATCTTGAAAAGTTTCCCCCCTCACATATACTAATGTGCCACAAACAGGAAGTTTATATCACCAACCATTCCCATTTTATTAAGGTGTATCCATATAAATGGCCCACCCTGTAGTTTGTCAGTCAGAACCTTGACATTACACCTTCCAAAAAAACTATAGAAAATCTTTGTTCTTTAAACTTCATCCTTAATTTGTCCAATCAGTTCCTCACACATTTGCTAACCAGAACAATGTTTACATTAAATTACACTGTTTTGAAAAGCGCCAAATTAAGAAAGCCTCATCAAAATTAGGACAGTTGTCATGTCTACTATCAGAAACATGCTCTTTTAAAATGCTGTCATAAGGCAATTAATTCTTATTCTCAAAACTGAATGAATAAATAAATCCAATCTATAAGGGTTATTAAACATGAATATAGGATTTGTAAAGCAATTTATTTGAAATAGAAACACAGGCTTACTATTGAGAATCGCAGAAAGAATCAAACCATAGGAAATATGTTTTTTTCATCTTTCAAAGAAAGTAATTTATTTAGCTATTGCTTTCCTGTCATCAATAAAAGAAAGACTTTGTGTAGAAATACTTAGACAGGGTATATGAATAAGCAATAATAAAAATAAAATACTATATTTTCTCATAGCTATTCATTTTAACAGTCACAATGGTAGAAAAAACATGTCCCAAGTACGTCTTAAAGAGTAAATGATAAGAAAACCATATTTTACAGATAACAACAATTTGTTGTTCATTTCAAGCGTAAAGTGGCACAGAATTTTCTATTTGCGTACAAGGTATCAACTGCTTTTCAATACAGCTAGCTTTCCAGGGGTCAGACGAAGATCTTCACACTCTGTATTCCTGTAGTTTAGTATAAGCTCTCCCCGTAATGAGCACAATAGCAGAAATGCATCTGGTCTATACTAGCTTTTCTGTGTAAATACAAACTATAATCACTGAAAGGGCTCTCACCTGACAATGCACTTTTATATTAAAGCAAGTTGTATTGATTTTGATTTGCAGGGATTTCATTGTGCATTTGAATTTTTTTCTTAATGTCATCATAACTGTAAAAATATGTAACTAATCAAAAAGCAGCAATACTATACATTTAATAAGTATACTCTGAGGGAATTCTTAAGACACTTACACACAAAGCAAAATTTGTATGGGAATTTTCATACGACGACCGATCATCTGAAATTCTTACAGTTCGTATGGTCCTTTCGATAGTTGATTTTGACTTTTCGGATGACAAACGCTGGATGTCCAGACTATAAAAATTTGTCCGATGTGACCACAAAGTCTGATTTTTGTATAATTAGTACGGTTTACGTCCGAAAAAAAAAAACGTAAGAACAAAATTATGCATACTCAGAAACGAAAAAATACATACAGCGACTATAAAAATTTGTCCAATGTGACCACAAAGTCTGATTTTTGTATAATTAGTATGGTTTACGTCCGAAAAAAAAATGTAAGAACAAAATTATGCATACTCAGAAACGAAAAAATACATACAGAGCTATTCAACACATTACATAACTTCTGACGTTGAATACGATCATACGAGAATTTTCATATGGTTAGTAACCTCTTCACTTTTGACATGAGACTAGTATCCAAAAAAATGGATGTTCGGTCATCTGAAAATCTAAGCGTGTGTATGAGGCTTTAGAGCAGTGGTTCTCAACTCCGGTCCTCGGGACCCCCCAACAGGCCAGGTTTGCAGGGATAACTGAAATACATCACAGGTGATATCATTTGCTGCTCAGTGACTGCAGTATTGTAGTCTGCATCTCCCCAAGGTAATACTTAAAATCTGGCCTGTTGGTGGGTCCCGAGGACCGGAGTTGAGAACCACTGCTTTAGAGTGTCATAGACACCCAGCAGGATTCCGTCTGGCTTCCACACCAAAATTGTCAGTGGTTGTGCCAGATTTATGCACCTGTTAGAAACAGTCAGCATTGAGATTGACGTATCTATACTGTACACTCCTTCCTTGGTGCACTCCATCACAAAGACAGATGCATGGCCAAATAGTTTTGTAGTGGAGTGTCTCCACTCACCCAACAGGCAAATATGACCATGGAAATGATCTCTTCACCAGGTCTGCCCCCCCAGTGACTCACCGTTTCCCAAATCTTGGCATGGCTATATTTGAGTAATGACATGCCTAGAACCCCCAACCCTTTGTTTACATAAGCTTTTGACTGGGGAATATTCTGGCCATCAGCTGACTGGGGCTGGAGAACGAGCCCTATTCAGGAAACTGTCAAATTCATGACAGCTTCCCAGTACAGACATGCAGACTCTGAGCACTGGAGTCTCTGTAAACCAGTTCAAAGCTGGTCTTAATTACCAGTTTTATAATATTCAAACTAGTAATTTATTAGGAATCTGTCATAGTGGCAGGTTCTTAAAGTGGTGATAGTAAGAACTTAAATATTATCCGGTGCTTAAACTTAAACCATCTAATTATATAGCTACAGTATGAACACTCACATTAATAACAATTTTCACACAATCTTTCATCAAAAAAAAATCTATATAATACAATTCCCATTGGTGCAAGTATATGTAAGTAAAATCTTTAAAATATCTTCTATAGTCTGTAACCTGCTTCTGGTGAATCACTCTTAAAAAAAAACAATTCTCTTTAACACCTCCACTCCATGATCAAATATTACCCAAGATGTGCTCTCACCTTATTGTTTGGACCTACAGTATCTCACAAAAGTGAGTGCACCCCTCACAGTTTTGTAAATATTTTATTATATCTTTTCATGTGACAACACTGAAGAAATGAGACTTTGCTACAATGTAAAGTAGTGAATTTACAGCTTGTATAACAGTGTAAATTTGCTGTCCCCTCAAAATAACTCAACATACAGCCGCTGGCAACAAAAGTGAGTACACTCCTAAGTGAAAATGTCCAATTGGGCCCAAAGTGTCACTATTTTACGTGACCGCCATTATTGTCCAGCACCGCCTTAACCCTTGTGGGCATGGAGTTCACCAGAGCTTCACAGATTGCCACTGGAGTGCTCTTCCACTCCTACAAGAAGACATCACGGAGCTGGTGGATGTTAGAGACCTTGCTCTCCTCCACCTTCCATTTGAGGATGACCCACAGATGCTCAATAGGATTTAGGTCTGCAGACATGCTTGGCCAGTTCATCTCCTTTACTCTCAGCTTCTTTAGCAAGGCAGTAGTTGTCGTGGAGGTATGTTTGGGGTTGTTATCATGTTGGAAAACTTCCCTGCGTGCTGCGTGACTGTGCCAGTCTCCAAATGGAGGGGATCATGCTCTGCTTCATTATGCCACAATACATGTTGGCATTCACGGTTCCCTCAATGAACTGTAGCTCCCTAGTGCTGGCAGCACTCATGCAGCCCCAGACCATGACACTCCCACACCATGCTTAACTTTAGGCAAGACTAACTTGTCTTTGTAATAAATAACCTGGTTGCCACCACACATCCTTGACACCATTTGAACCAAATAAGCTTATCTTGGTCTCATTAGACCACAGCACATGTTTCCTGTAATCCATGTCCTTTGTCTGCTTGTCTTCAGCAAACTGTTTTCAGGCTTTCTAGTGCATCATCTTTAGAATAGGCTTCCTTCTGGGATGACAGCCATGCAGGCCAATTTGATGTAGTGTGCGGCATATGGTCTGAGCACTGACAAGCTGACCCCCCACCCCTTCGACCTCTGCAACAATGCTAGCAGCACTCATATGTCTATTTCCCAAAGACAACATCTGGATAGAACACTCATCACGTTCACTCAACTTCTTTGGTCGACCATGGCGAGGCCTGTTCTGAGGGGAATCTGTCCTGTTAAACCGCTGTATGGTCTTGGCCACCATGCTGCAGCTCAGTTTCAGGGTCTTGGCAATCTTCTTATAACCTAGGCCATATTTATGTAGAGCAACAATTCTTTTTTCAGGTCCTCAGAGAGTTCTTTGCCTTGAGGTGCCATGTTGAACTTCTAGCGACCAGTATGAGAGAGTGAGAGCGATAACACCAAATTTAACACACCTGCTCCCCATTCCCACCTGAGTCCTTTAAACACGAATGAGTCACATGACACCGGGTTGGGTGTCAGGAACCATGAATCAGACAAAGACAGAAGTGCAGTAAAAGCACACTTTTTAATAAAGAGTTAAATGTTATAAACAGAGTAAATGTGGTCAAAACATTGCCAGTGTTCGGTAACCAGAGTGAATAGTCAGAGCAAGCCAGTGAAACAGGAGTGCAGAGATCAGTGAGGTCAAACAAATTGAATGCAGGGTCAGGAGCCAGGAAGAAAGTCAGCCGAGCAAGGTCTTGAATCTAGGAACCAGAAAGGAACGTCAAACAGTCAATGTCTTTCACAGGAACACAAAGCAGAGATTTCTCCAGAGATGTTGACCAAGGTGAAGGCTTCTGCGATCTGATCCAGGCAGTTTATATAGCAGCAGAGCTGGCTTAACGAGGCAGGATATGGTCATCAGGTGAGACAGAGTGGAAGCTGAGACTGGCAATTAACCCTCAGCTGACCAGCTTGCTCTGAGAAGGGAGAGCTGAGCCCAGCCCTGACAGTACCACCTCCTCAATGACCCCCCATTGGGAGGCTACCATTTTTGAGGGGAAAACATCTATGAAAATCATGGAGGAGGACAGGAGCATGTACTTCTGAGGATGAGACCCAAGAACACTCCTCCGGACCATACCCTTTCCAATAAACTAGGTACTGTATGCGCCCACGGAACCTACCGGAGTCAATGATAGATTCTATTTTGTACTCCTCTTGGTTCTCAACCTGAACAAGATGAGGACATGGTACCGAGATGGTGACGCGATTGCATACCAAAGCTTTTAACAAGGAGACATGGAATACATTAGAAATTTGCATATTAGAAGGCAGGTCTAAAGCTTAAGCCACTGGGTTGATCTTGCGGAGAATAAGGGAAGGCCCAATAAATCATGGTGCCAGCTTCAGTGAGGGAACATGAAGTTGGAGGTTGCGAGAAGACAGTCAGACCCTCTACCCAACATGGTAGCAAGGCGCAGGTAGGCGTCTGTGGTCAGCATGGCATCTGTACCTCTCCTTGGCACATTTCAAAGACTCCTAGGTCTGTACCCAAGTGGAACGAAGACCGCGGAAATGCTCCTCTAATGCAGGAATGCTCTGAGGAACAAATGGCAAAACGCGGCTAAACGCGGCATGCAAAATGCCACAAAACTGACATTTCTAGCTGTCAAGACAAAATGTTCGATGGAGGTTGAAAAAGCAGCCCGTGTAAATGGAGCCTCAGTGCGTTATGGCCAGTTTAATGCCATATAGTTCTAAGTGCGTTACTGCCAGTTTAACGCCATTTACTCCTGTGTGCGTTACTGCTAGTTTAACACAATATAGTTCTAAGTGCATAACTGTCAGTTTAACGCCATTTACTTCTGTGTGCAATGCTGCCAGTTTAACGCCATATAGTTCTGTGTGCGTTACTGCAAGTTTAACATCATTTACTTTTGTGTGTGAATCTGCCAGTTTAACCCCATATAGTTCTAAGTGGGTTACTGCCAGTTTAATGCCATATAGTGCTGTGTGTGTTACTGCTTTTTTTAATGCCATTTACTTCTGTGTGCGTTACTGCCAGTTTAACACCATATAGTTCTAAGTGTGTTACTGCCAGTTTAATGCCATTTACTTCTGTGTGCATTACTCGCAGTTTAAAGCCATATAGTTCTAAGTGCGTTACTGCCAGTTTAATGCCATACAGTTCTAAGTGCGTTACTGCCAGTTTAATGCCATTTACTTCTGTGCGCGTTGCTGTCAGTTTAACGTCATATAGTTCTAAGTGCGTCACTGCCAGTTTAACAGCATTTACTTCTGTGTGCGTTACAGCCAATTTAACGCCATATAGTTCTAAGTGCGTTACTGCCAGTTTAACGCCATATAGTTCTGTGTGCGTTACTGAAAGTTTAACGCTATTTACTTCAGTGTGTGTGTTACTGCCAGTTTAACGCCATATAGTTCTAAGTGCATAACTGCCAGTTTAACGCCATATAGTTCTAAGTGCATTACTGGCAGTTTAACGCCATTTAATTCTGTATGCGTTACTGACAGTTTAACACCATATAGTTCTGTGTTGCGTTACTGCAAGTTTAACGCCATTTACTTCTGCGTGCGATGCTGTCAGTTTAACCCCATATAGTTCTAAGCATGTTACTGCCAGTTTAACGCCATTTACTTCTGTGTGCATTACTGCGAGTTACACCATATAGTTCTAAGTGAGTTACTGCCAGTTTAACGCCATTTACTTCTGTGTGCATTACTGGCAGTTTAAAGCCATATAGTTCTTAGTGCGTTACTGCCAGTTTAACGCCATATACTTCTATGTGCGTTACTGCCAGTTTAATGCCATTTACTTCTGTGTGCATTACTGTCAGTTTAACGCCATATAGTTTTGTGCGTCACTGTACGTTTAGCACATTATATTGCAGCATATTATAGTGTATCCATGGAGTGTGTCTGTGTAGTGTGAGTACTCAAATTAAAGTGCACCAAACACCAATTTACATTGATTAAAGTGCATATACATACAAATTTCCACTTCTTCTTAACATTTGCTAATAAGCACCACTCCCTCCCTCCCAATAATGTCTGGGAGGACAAGGAGAGGCAAACATTCCCATGGCACTGTAAGGGGACCAGCAACAAATGTGTCCACAGGCAAAGGTGACATGGTGGTCAGTCTTCAGGCAGGGCATCATTTCCTCTGTTTAGTGAGTTTGCCTGTGCTATCTAGCCACAGCATGCACAGGAGGTGGTGGACTGGATTACTAAACCTTCCTCATCATCCTCTGTCACGCAAGCAGAGACAAATGTAGAGTCCCCTGCAGTTGCCAGAGTGGATAAACCTGCCTCCTTGTCCACATCTATTCCTGCCATAGCCCCAACATAAGCCATGGAAGAGAAGTCAGCTGAGTTATTTGAGCCACTTGCTCCTTGATGATGCCCAGCCATTTCTGGATTCAGATGTTGGTTGATCTGAGGTTGAGGATGACAGAAACATGAGCCTAGAGAGAGGGGAGAACCTTGTAGACAAATTGGCATTCATGTTCCCCCAGCCACAGCATATTGCCAAGTTGTCTCCAGTGGTAATGATGATGGAGGAGATGGAGATGATGATGATGAGGTTACTGATGTGACCTGGGTGCCAGATAGAGCAGAGGAGGAAACTGAAGGTGAGGCGGCACAACCCCAAGGAGGCCGACATCAAGAAACAGTGGAGAGCAGGCTCCCTATTCCATCATATTCTGCAGTTGTTCTCTCCCATCCCTACTCCTCCAAAGCTCAGATTGCTGGGCCTTTTTCAGCACATCTGCAGCAGATCGCACTGTTGCTATCTGCAAACGGTGTCTCAGGCACATCAAACATGGCAAAAACACCAGCCTTTTGGGTACCACATGCTTAACAAGGCATTTAACGTCAAACCACTCAGCCCATTGGCAAGAGCACCTAAAAGCCAAACAAAAGAGGCACAAATCTGTCCCTCCTCCTCCTTACCCACTTCAGTCTGCCCCTGCTATACCGAGTCTTTACCTCTCAGCAGCCTCCACTGACAGGGATAATGGAATAGCACAGGGTGTCCCAGGTCCTAGCAGCACATCTGCTAGCAGCACACCACCAGCTGTAGACCATAGCCGGCAAATGTCTGTGCCCCATCTGCTGCAGCGGAAAAAAAAAGATACAGTCCCTGCCACCCACATGCCCAGTGTCTAAATGCAAGCTTGTCAAAGCTGTTGGCTCTCCAACTTTTGCCTTTCAGCCTGGTGGATTCTGCCTTCTTCCATGAATTTGCACAATGTACTGTACCACAATGGCAGGTTCCCAGTCGCTACTACTTTTCACGTAAGACAGTTCCATCTCTCTACCATCACGTGGAAGGGAATGTTCTGGCATCATTGGGCAAGGCAGTACGCCATAAAATCCACCTTACTGCTGACACGTGGTCCAGAAAGCATGGGCAGGGATGATATATTTCATTCACAGCACACTGGGTAATGCTGCTTGCAACTCAAAGGCATGCAGGACAGATCTTGGTGCTGCTGCTTGTTGTGCCCCCATGTCTCCATACAGCTGGTGGTGATGATGGCAGACCTGTGAGCTCTACCCCCTCCTCCTCCTCCGCCACCTCCATGCCCTCCTCTGCAGAATTGTCCTATGAGCATCAGGTACCCTCTAATAGAGTTGAGCGAACCCGGACTGTAAAGTTCGGGTCTGTACAGAACTTTGGGGTGTCCGGGACCCGGACCCGAACTCGGACTTTTCAAAAAAAGTCCGGGTTCGGGTCCGGGGTTCTGGTAATTTTACCAAAAGTTCTGAAAATTGCTGTAAA